>JANCMC010029252.1:24718-54220 GCA_024363005.1 Charaxes varanes | reverse complement strand
TATTTTCACTTCCCCTATACCACCCGTGACACAAGTCTCTGCATACCTTTTCTCCTTTCCATCTACCCTTATATACTTTTGTTCCATACCTTCCTTTACTCCTATACATAAATAAAATTAGAAGTAGCGCCACGCTTGCAGTCCTTTTGATCTGCAGCCGAATTGGGTCAGCGCGTCCGGGTACCAGTACCTCTTATAAGATATGATCGGGGTAAAGTGGCGGCAATGCTGTCACGTCCAGTAATGATATTATTGTCGCTTTGTAAGAGTTCCCGGTGGCCTAAACCCCATTTTTAAAGGCTGGCACCACATCTGCGAGTCTTCTGGCGGTGTTGACGTCCATGAGCATCGGTGATCACATAGATGATGAAGTGCCTGCTCGTGCCCCTTATAACATAAATAATAAAAAATGTCCAATTTTCCAACATCCCGTCATATTTAACTTAAATTAACAGCTTTTGTTAGGTGTGGGTGACTCGTGATTTCAACCAAGTATCTCATGGATTTCAGTCGATTCCTTCTAACGTTGAGCTATAGCGGCACTAATAACCTTAAAAAATGACTGCAATTTATATTGACCTTCACGGGCAAGACTAGCGGTCATATTTTCAACAATTTTCAACAATTTCACCACATTCCACCACGCCCCGCGTATTAGCAATGTGTATTAGTGTGGATAATGGCCGTCTGCTTTCAACAGAATTACACACCGACTTATTACATAATAAGTAATTGCTTTATTCACGTTTTTATTACCTGTAATTGCTATGTTTTGAAGTTTTATGAAAGTTTCATAGTATATCTATATTCTAATAATATTATAAACGCGAAAGTTTGTAATATGGATATAGCATATATGGATATATTCATAATTTTAAACACGCACGCTCACAACTAAGCATAAATCTTGACAATACGTACTCACGTGTCGCGTATACTTAAATGAGATTGTGTGCGTCAGTGATAGTTTACCTATAAATCACGGCAATCTTTAGAATATTTTCAAATTAGATTAATTAGTCTATTAAGAATATTTTTATCAATATTTATATCTAGAATTTAAAAAAAAAAGTTTGATCACCATATATGAACTATAGTTGCGCCCAATTTCATACGCCTCTCCGTGAAAGTTTGCGCTTCACGTACATAGTACTAGCGGACCCGGCAGACGCTATCCTGTTCCAACGTTGGGTTACTTAATATTTACTACATTTTATTATCCTTTAATATTGTACTCGTTATCGTTTCCTTTCTCGTCCCATAATGGTTCACTATTTTGGCGTTAATGACTTAATCTTATGTAAAACTATTTAAAATAAACATTTCCTTCAAACATATACCTGTAACTTCAACGGTTTTAGTAGCACACTCCAGAATAACACTCAGACGGCAGAATTTTCCCCTACTTACTTGACATTTAACGTTATACCAGCTGTACCCGCGACTTCTTTCGCGTAAAATTAAGTAAAAAAATAGATTCAATTTTCGCTCCATGATATATAGCCTATAGGTTATGTATCATCGAGCTAAAATGATCATAGGCTATATATCATGGAGGCTATAGCCTATAAGGCTAGCCTTCCTCGATAAATGGGATATTTAACACTAAAATAATTTTTCAAATCAGACCCGTAGTTCCTGAGATTAGCGCGTTTAAGCAATCAAACAACCTTTAAGGTGTTTATTAAAGCTCTTCGCTATAAGATCATTGACTGAGACAACGATCGGGACAATGTCTGCTGATTCAAAATTCCACATGGCAGTAATCTCATGAGCTCTCAAGGTCTAAATATTTAGTTAATTTTTTTTTTCAGCCCTAATGAGATTATCGTCATGTGGAACAGTTATATCAACAATCATTGCCCGGTGAGCTAATATGTATAATTATGGTTAGAATAAAATATACTTTGCTGTGTCCTGTTGTAGATTTATCAATATTCAATAAACGCAGGAAGGAAAACTTAAAAAGTAAATAAAAGAACAAGTTTTTGTCAAGACCTCACCACATGTAAAAACATTGTATACAGTAATGAATTGGGGTAAAAAAGTGGATATTTAAGTATGTCGATAAACTCATATCACCAGGTTAACTGCCTGCCCTTTTAGCCCCTTGTCATATGAAGATGTCCTAGCTGATAGCTTCAGGTCTGCTCAGTAATAAGCTTACGAATTTATAGTAGACTAGCTATGCCTGCGACTATGCCCGCGTAATATTTGATGAAAAAAAAAAAGATTCAATTTTATCGTGATGATATATAGCCAATAGACTTCCTCGATAAATGGCCATCTGAGAGTAAAAGAATTTTTCAAGCAAATAAACAAACTCTTCAGTTCTATTTATTAAGATTGTTGCACTAAGCTCAAAGTGATTTATTAATGCACGAGTGATATGTTGGTGCCCGAACGAATGTGAGGGCACTAAGTTAACACGTGTGCATAAATCACTCACTTCAACTTGAAGCTGCGAAGGTCACTCTGACCAACAGCATTACACGATCAGAAAAAAAAGCATGCGTCATTCTTGTTTCAGCTGGCAAACGGTACACATCTTTTGTGAAGTCATAACGCTTATCTATTATTTTAAAACAGTAACTACGAGTTTCTTGCTGGGTCTTCTCGAGGTTCAACCCGTTTGGATAAGTAAAAATAAGAGAAATTAAATACATTTATTGAAAAGCGAAACTGAGTTTTGATCTATTGGCTAATCCTTATATACATTGGCTTTGGCCCAACCGTGGACTGCTATAGGTTAATCGAAAAAATATATATGTATATAGATAAATGTGAGGTCAACAAAAACCCAAGGACCCTGAACTCGTACTCCGTGCCCTCGTCCAGGTTCGGTACACTCTGCGACAGTCGCGACCTAAATAAGGTTCGTTATTGAGTGTAGAGAAAGATTATGCTTTTGCTAAAGAATTTTAGCATTAATATATATAATATACTTATTTAAATCCTATAAGTTGTATAATAATAGGTCATAAATAATATACAGGGGTATAAAGTATGAATAAAAGTAAAAAAAATAATAGAATAAACTGTTCGGTAAAAAATTGATATATCTAAGAAGAGACATAAAAACCTTAAGTATAATAATGTCGCCTTCATAACAATTATTAAGAGCTTTAAGGAGAATAATTAGTTAGTTAATTTTAGTGATTCATATACTGATGATGGGAAGAAACCCCATCTGAACAAAGTTCATTTTTTCATAAAAATCTGCATTTTTTTAATGTATACTTTTTGTTTATGTAATCTAGTGTAATCCCCCTTTGGCCTTATTTATGTTTAACTCTGTATAATTTTTGTAATCTACCTGTAACGCTGTTGGATTACCAATAAATCAATAAATAAATAAATAAATAAACCTAGCGATAAACTCTAATACCTTACGCTACGCTACCTCCTCAGTTATTGAATGAATGAATGAATGAATGAATGAATGAATGAATGAATGAATGAATGAATAGTCTTCATTGTACACAAAAACATTGATTGTACAGTAAATGAATAGTGGAGAACAGAACAATCAGGCGGTCTTATCGCTAACTATCGATCTCTACCAGACAACCTGGTTTGCAAATGGAAAAAAGAAGAAATCGGAGAAGTAGGCAGTGTACAACACTATTAACGACTCAGACTCGCGAACTAAGGGTTCCGTACCATCAAGATTACGTGAAGGTTGGCAAGATCGATATAATAAATCTTGCGGTTACATTACGAAAAAATTTACTAAACTATATCGACAAAAGTTAAGTTAATTAATACTGACGATTATTTATATATTAACACGTGAATCGAAAACTTAAAGTACCATTTTAAGAAAATTGCGCGTACAGAGCAATATGAAATTTGACAAAATTGTAGTTCATATAGAGGACGGTGCGTGAATGCTAATATTTTTTTATAACATGCAATATTAATATATTAGATTATTTAAAAAAACCACACGCACACCAATGCCAGAAGATTTACATAATTTACACACACATGTATTGGATGACGTCAAAGCGTAATCGGGACGTTATCAACATGAAACCAAAATATGGCGACATGAAACCCTTTCCAATAAACGTAATGTAAATAATTCATACACCGACAATTGCAATAAAAACTGCAGCGAGGGTTATAGTACAAAAATTGTCGGTAATGAGAGTGGTCGAGCGCATGTATATTTAATTGGCGGGCGAGGCCGGGAGCGTGGCTAGTTTACGAGCCCGGGAGGGGCGATTTTAACTTTTTTTCAAATGCCCGATAGGCTGAAGTAGTATTGTGAAGAGGACAGTAGTGTGCACTGGATTATATGGACATGCCTTAACAGTTTTTAAAATCAAATATACATATTATCTGTGATATTTACACCTCGTACAAATGAAATCTTCAGAAATGTCTAGATAATGAGATGAATGTAGAAAATGTTTCAATTATCTAACGAATTCAGTCTCCCCCTAGCATTTCCAAACTATTAAAGGTAGAGACTTGAAATTTTCCAATTTAATAGATCATGCTAAAAACTCACTCTATGTTATTAAATGAGAATCTGATTAGAGCGGTTTTTATAAATTTTTGTTAAGATAGTGGAATTTTCAGTTAATTTAACATTTAAGTGATCGAAAATGTCGTATTTCCATCTTCCCAAAAACGGGATTTTAATGTTTTGGCACATTTGGTAATTTAGTTATTGAATGGCGTGTTAGAATATAAACATGTATTGTTTCTTGCTAAATAGCCCTATAAAATAATTATTATCAAACAGGAACTTTAATGTTGGTTCTAGCTGTAAATGTAGATACATTATCAGACAGTTAAAATGTTTAAATATTTGAAGCCTCGATAACAGTAGAACCTCGATAACACCCTGTTAAAAAAAAAGGTAAGCCTTAATGTGGCATACATCAAAGTTTTCCAAGCCTTCTTTCAAAATCAAGTCAACTCAAAGCAGTAACATTGCTTAAGAAATAAATTATTGATAATGGCCGAACAGCAACTCAAAAATACGAATCAATCCGCATTTTATATAATTTATAAGAGATATTAGAGCTTTGATATTTCTGGAAGAAAATCGGAGATGAAACATTGTATTGTGAAGATAAAAGCATAATTATGCTTATTAGATACACCAAAAGTGTTCCTAGCAGTCTTTAAAACACAAATATTGCAACGGATCAATGACGCAAAGTTTATAAAGTTCATGAGCAAATGTAAATATAATTGCATATTAATTTTCTTAGTAGTTAAAATAACTCAGATATTTTACTCCTAATTCGAGTACATTTCAAATAAATAACTATAAGTCATGTTTTATTTTTTTTCTTCTTAGTTAGTTAGAGTTATAGCAGGACCCGCATGGATTGGAGAAGGTCAAATCATAAATCTATCAAAAAGTATATTAATACAAAATCGCGCCAAACATTATTTATAACATTTACGCACACAGATTCACAATTTTTTTTATTAAATTTATTTTGAGACAATAATAATAGCAACTTCTTCTTCTTAGCGTTATCCCGGTTAAATACCAGGGTCCGCTTAGATTGTAGATGATGTGGCTGTGGGGCAAGTTAAGATGACCGATTGCCATCTGACGTCATAGGGCCGGCAGCGCATCTGATGGCCTTCTGGTCGTGCAGATGTCCATGGGCGCCGGTAGGCACTTCGGTGCCTGCTGTCTGCTTGTCTGCCCCCTTGTAACATAAAAAAAAAGCGCATTAACTTTTGCTTTCGCTAACTGTGTCCTATCCCGCGCTTAATCTTTTATATCGATGCCTCCCACGTAAGTTGTTGTAACCCCAAATTCCCAGCTTTACAGTAGAACGTTGCAAAAACTAAATTGTAATATAACAAACTCTTTTTAATATATTATTGTTTATTTATTTATGGCACACAAAACAGGTTAAAGCCAAAGATATTTGGATTATTCTAAAAGTAGTTATGTTCTAAGCTAAAACCAAGAGCAGGTGTACACAACACGATTAAGAATAAGTATACATATATATTTATACGTATCTTCAATAATGACAGTTACGTTATTGTATACAATAACGTAACTGTCATTATGGAATATACAATTGTATACACAAACGTTGTATGTATATGATGGCGATTTTATTTCAATTTACATATTTGTAACGCGCTACTGTGAAGTTGGGAAATTAGAGTTACACCAATTTACGTGGGAGGTATCGATATGTTGCTATTAGCACGGTTATCTTTTCCAATAGAGAATTTATAAGACAACAATTCCAAAATAACAATTAGTTGTTGAAGAATTTCATTACTGCACCCCTCGCATTCATTTCAGCCAATAATCTAGTCATGTAACCTTTTTGGTGATTTAACTTTTAACTAAAAATGTTATCCCATGAAACTACGATAACTTTTTATCCTTGAGTTTTGTAAAAACGTTCCTTGCCCCTCCACAGAGTCCTTTTAGATATTCGTCCCAGGATATATCAGTTACATCAAAGGGAAACCGACGTTTGTCCTTATCATCTAGACTCCTGAATAACTGAATGACGTTATTCGATTTTGCTCGCCATGAATTTGACGTGAAAAAAGCTAAGTCTTTGGACCAGGATATTGCTCTTCTTTGATTCTTCATTTGTCTTAAAAATATATATAAACACATTAATAAATTAAAGCCAATGAATTCAATGTTAGAAAGGCAGGATTGAAATCCAGATTTCACAGGGCGTTTGTGCATTCCCTCCTATGAAACCTAAGTTTAACATAACTGTATATTTCACTACAGCTTCACTATGATTATCTTTAAGCTATTGACGATATTTTATAAAAAAAAAAAACTGCTCAGGCTACTGTCATGACAAACATGTCTTTATCATCTCTATGCTAGCTACCCTGAGTTATTTTTAGATAGTTTTCTTAATTAATTTATTTAGAGCGTATATAGTCCAACATTATTCGAAAATCTAAATTGCTTGGTTGAATCCTCGACAGCGTTGGACTATTACAAGGCTTAGACTTCATCATCATGATGAGCCTTTAATAGCCCGCTGCTGGACATAGGCCTTCCTTCTTTTAGAATAATTTTACCTGAATTTTACCCGTCGCAACCAGTTTAAACTTAGCTTTTATAGTTCCGTAATGTCTAATGTCTAATGTCCATCCGTCTGTCTGCCCGTAAACTGCCCCCCCCCCCCCTAGCATTTCCACACTATTAGACGTAGAGACTTGAAATTTTCCATGCTGATAAAACATGCTAAAGAGTAATTAGGAAAGTTATTTTCAATGAAATGGGACACCCAACTTTTGAAGTTATTTAACAAATACGTTTTATAGCGAATCAGATACGGAACCCATCTATATAGGCATGTCTTGACACGCTCTTGGCCCATTGTTATTACTGTTTTTTGTCACTATATTCCACGTAAATGACTGGACCAAATGGGATTAAAATAAAGTATGTCCCAAGGGGTTCGTAGATGGTTTGTAGAGAGAGTCGAGACTATACCCCAAATTAAATATAATTTGGGGTAGTTTTTCGTTATAACTCAGAAACTTTAAAAAATGCAGACGCAGCTTTGGTTTACGTCCAGTAGATAGCGTTCATACAGGACTCGTTCAACCTTTTGTCTGACCCTAAATCGGGCAAGACAATGTCTTCCGAGCCCTCTGATTTTATATAAATAAATACAAAAGACATGATTTAGCATATGAAGCTGTGAGCTTACTTTGTTGGTGTCCCACGTACTTTGCTCCAAGTATCAGCAATGTATGAAGGTATTACTTGTGATACCAATGTGGCCAGCCGCCACACCAGTAACGATCGCGTAAAAAACACCTTTCGATTAGATTTGTGATCTGTAATTAAAATTGTTAAATTAAAGATAACGGTATGTCATAATTTAGTATTGTTAAAACACAATACTCCCAGCATGAGGTTATTTTCCTGGGCCAATCTCATCCATAAATCTTCTGATACAGTGGTACCGTTTAAAATATTTGTCCATTCAAAAGACCTTCTAAAAGTTTACTTGTAAGTAATATTAGCAAAAAAGTTGAAATTTATAACTGACGGAGGTTTAAAATGGTTTAACTCAGTTTTTATACTTACCAACATCATTTTGAATACGGTCTTGAATGAATTTTTGAAGAATTGTATCTAGAGAAACTGGATTGGAACCACTCGTGCTGCAGTTGTATACAGTGACGTCATTGGATCTGAAATTTTGAATCTGAATATCAAGGTTTGATCGATTCTTCTTGGCGTTATCCCAGACTAGCCCCAAGGTCCACGTCAATTGCAGAGGATGTGTCCGTATGGCGAGTTAAGATGCCCAACCGGAACTTCATCCCCGGAACCCCTTCAATTCCACGACTAACATCACTCAGTGACATCAATCGAGACCCATTTTTTAACGTGCTTTTCTAAATATAGAGGAGGTGGGTATTCGAAAACCAGTATTTGAATGAAACCAGTGTTAGATGAAACACACATCTACATCCGGCCTCGATAAACACTATTACAAACTAGAGATAGACTCAAAGGCCGGTAACTAATTAAGTTACGATTTCGATAGACCTTGAGCGAATCTAACATCAATATAATATAACTAATAAAAAGTGATATAAAACTTATACAGAGTGACTGGTGAGACACAACACTTGACGACCTGATATCTGATGATCATATATAACGAAAAAATTAACGTGAGATTAAGAGAAAGTTAACTCATTATGTACGAAACGCGTGGACATACTAGCGTGGATGCACGATGATGGTCCGTTTTCCCTTCACACTTTAGTCCTAGCCTTCATTAAACAGGTAAAAATACCAAGGCACCTATTTCACTCATTCGAATCACTAATTTGTTTAATAAGTATAGCGAAACATAACTCAGAATGAAGTGAATTATAATTTTATTATTGATATCGCGTTGAATTTCGACCGACAGCCGTCATTAAATCTTTTTCATAACTGATCACGCTGGAAAATGCATTTACGGACTAACTTATTCGAACAGCAATTTAACCACAAAACGTACGGCCACAATTCGTCTAATTTTAAGGAAAAATGGACTAAAGATGTGAGGACGAAGCCATCCAAGTGTTATTGTCTGTGTTTGGGTAGACGGGACACCAAATTCACCTCTTACGATCCGAGCGGACCCTGGTATTTAACCGGGATAACGCTAGGAAGAAGAAGATATTATTATAAACATAATCAGTTTTATAATTGGACAAATAAGTTTTTCAATAGTTTCTTTTCTGTCTACAATTCAATTGATCTTTCCAGAATTTAATTCGATTTTGTGATTCAATACAATTTTCCGAAATGAACATCATAAAAAAAAAATTTTTTCCTTCGCATTTCTGAATCTTATACTTAAACCAATAAGTATTTAGTTTACAAGTGAGAGGTGTAAACGCCACATTAAATACACAATGCATGTGACTGTACAATCTTTAACTAATATTAATTATCTTTAAACAGTGATAGACTAAAACTATCTCCGTTGCAATGTAAGTAATTTTCCTAAGTATTTAACAAACTTTGACGTCCGGTCGCTCTTGGAGGATGGCTTTGTCGATTGGCCGGGCCGATTTCAGATTACTGACGCACACGGCATCATTCCTTTGCTTGTCACAGATTGCGTCCAGTGGATTTAACACCTAAAAACATTAAATAATTTGATATTAATTTATATGTAATCGTAAATTTAAAGATTAAAAATAAAATTGAAAAAAATAATTAAAGAATAACTGTAAAAATTTAAAGGTACAAATTGTAAAGTTAAAAAAATTAAAGAATAAAATACAAGAAAATAAAGGAAACTTAAAAAATGCGATAAATTATTCAATAAAAATGCAAAATTTAAAGAAAGAATCTATAAAGATACTAAAAAAAATACGAAATACATACTACAGAATAATTCATAAGTAATTCAGTGCAAACCATATGGTTTCGTCGTGCCAATATTTTGATATATTTTCTTATTTTATTTCTAGTATTCCCAAAAAAAACTTAAGTATGATGGTAAGAATTACATCGAACCCTACCATGACACGTAACTTGTATTTAGTACTTGAGTTCAGTACATAGTAGTAATATTAAATAGTTAAACAGACAAACTTTCAATCTAAAAACTTTATTGAGACTAGAAATAACTTTTTCTGTTTTTTTTTTTTTTTTTTAATTAGAGGTAGCGTCATGTTTGCATTCCTTTTGTACTGCAGCCGAATTGGGACAGCGCGTCCAGATAACAGAACCTCCTTCGATCGGCGTGAAGTGGCGGCAATGCTGACACATCAAGTGATGGTATTGTTGTCGCATTTCCTGATGAAAATTCAAATACAATATGTTCGAAAATTTTGCAGTTGTCATACGTGTCAAGACATTATGATTAAAGAGATGTCACTTAGACCATTTTTGACGAAGAAACTGGCACTAACCTTTAGACAAAACTAGCTGTGCCTGCGACTGCGTCCGAGTAAAATTAGGTAAAAAAAATGATTCAATTTTAGCGTGACGATATATAGCCTATATAGGCTTCCTTGATAAATGAGCTAAGACTGAAATAATTTTTCAAATCGAACCAGTAATTCTTGAGATTAGCGCGTTCAACCAAACAAACAAACTCTTCAGCTTTATTTATTAGCATGGATATAAATAAAATTGAATATAAATAAAATTGCATACGACTATTATATACGATACCAAAAACACAAGTACTATCAATTACTACCCATCCATTGAAAACAGATGAATATATATGTATAACACCATATATGTGCAAATACAAGTACTCATTATGTATATTAGCAACAATAGCCATCTATTCAAGACTTTTACGACTTAGCATTTTTTTATAATAAATTGCAACTATAAGGTTTGATTAACTTCAACACGTATTTTCATTCCGTTTATCTTTTAGTATTTACATCTTTCTATTAAGAATATATCTTGTTCGATTTTAAAAACTCTCTTATAAGATCGTCTAATATTTCATGTCATATTAGACATTCTCTTCGTGTTCATACTTTACAATTGGAACTTTTTTTTAAAATAAACACATGCAATAATTAAGTTAATAAATATATTATTCTCAATGTGTGTCTTGTATATGTATGCATGTTAAGATCACATCTTATTGGTGTGTTACTTTACTAAGCTCGATATTATGTAGCATTCCATAAGTAAGTAAGTATAATTTTTTGATTTAAATAAAAAAAAGGGGCGAATCGCGTGTCTGTGCGCGAAGAGTTCCATATCTGTTATAAAGGTTTTTGTTAAATAATCTCAAAAGTTGTTGTCCGAATTCGCTCAAAATATATTTCGTAATTAGTTTTAGTATGTCCTATCAACATAAAAAAATATAGTCTCTACCGCAGAACAACGAGCGAAGCTATAAGGGTTCCTTCTAGGACTACGGAACTCTAAGCCCCAATTCACACGAGAGCTTTTTTACCGCGCGTTAAAAAAGCGTTCAAATAGATCATATGGATTCCCAAGTAACGCCTCTGCTTGCCTCCTGGTCGTCCAGATGTAAATGGGAGTTAGTAGGCAATTAGTTGCTTGCTGTTTACTCGTGTGACTCTTGTGAACAATAAAAGAGGTGGTAAATACGAGAGCAAATCAGTACAACGGCGGAACCCGAAATCTAGACTATGGACAGATGCTCAGTTGGCGACCACTGAGCCACTCCAGTAAGTAATTAAATGCAATAAAATTTCCTATTCTCTGAGAAAATAAAGACGCGGCAATAAAGGAACGTTTAAAATTGAAAATATAATAAAAAGGGTCTTTTATCTTTTTAAATTAACGGTAGAATAAAAAGGTATCTGTTATTTGTCAAAATAAAGACGCGGTAATACGGGATCGTTTAAAATTAAACGCACTTGTTGAGTGATTAGCTTTTTATTGCATTTGTTTTACGTGGATTTTCTCGAATGATCTACCACTTTTTTAAGAGTACCTTCAAGGAATGCTTTCTAGATTATTATAATTTTTAATAAGTTTTTTTTTATAAAATAAAATAAACTGAAATATTGCAATAAATAGTACTTATTGAGAACATCGTAAAGAATAATAAAGATATTTTATAATGTTTGTTTCAATGAAATATATTAAACTGGATAATTAAATATTAATTTTGGGTGTAATATTAATTTGGATTAAATAATGTTTCACTTGAATTTTTTTTAACTGAAAACTTCTTTAGATGCTTTAGGCATTTTTAGAGATGAAGAGAAGCCATTGAACCCCCGACACTGTTACCGTTACCGACACCTTTATATGAGGTTATCAATTCGACACGTATGTTTTTTTTTTGATTGATGCCATCTGCATCAATTTAGCGGTGAACCTGTTTGGTTTGGTACTGACTTCAGGACATCAGTAAGTGTCTACTAAATCGTATGAAAGTACTATTTATTTCGTGCTTTTTAGTTTCTCGCCTTTTTGTTTTTTAAATCGGTTTTCTTTTTATTTAAAAATAATTTATATAATATCCGTAAACACCCATAACAAAACAGTTTCAGTTATTTTTATCAGTCCCTTACTCTCTGCCTATTAAACACGATGCAATGAATAGAAATGTCTTCATAACATGGGCGATGACATTAACAAGTCTTTAGTTATCTCTTAAATTAACATAATACTTATTAGGGGGACTGTGACGAAGGAAGATTGTATAGGCATGCATTACTTCCGTATTTAATTCCTTATAGTAATGAAAAATCTCCTTGCCCAGGCTGATATCGTACAGATAGTTATTTGCACCCTGTGATCTTAAAATTGGTCTATCTGTTGACGCCCATAGATTGTATTAACAAAGGACTCTTTATGAATTTAGTCTCTTTTCTCGATGAGAAGCTTTTTATAGTATTAATTTAGTAATAGCGTTATTTAATTCCACATGAATCGACCATGTGGCAGGAATAAAAGATGAAACTTTTATTTGTACCATAATGTCCGTTGCTAAAATTGAGCCGCAACATTAATGCGAACAATCCGATAGATAAAAATCTCCGCTAATAAAACGGATAAATACGACCCGATCATCTGTATCACCAGGACACGCAATATGTATTTTTGCAAATCTTATTTATGGGCGAATATAAATAATTTTAAAAGAGGGTGTGATGTTGTTGCCAGAATTCTTAAAAATAAAAATTAACTAACAATTATTTCTAAATTTATGTTTAATAGTGTTCGGTGTTATAATAAACTCCCATATAATATTTGAAAGATGTCCGTAAATAAATTTAAAACCTTTATTAAAAGTAAGCTCATTCAAGAATCCTGTTATAATGTAAAGGATTATTCGAATGATGAATTACCTTGGGAGTAAATTGCCCTAACCGTATCTGAATTAATGAGAAATGTTGATAACAAAATATTCCCCGACTGAGTTTTGTCTGAGCTCTTCTCAGATTAGGGCGCGAGGAACCCTTTTAAGCCCTGAGCCGATTTCGAAATGGAATCGAATTATTACCAGAACATCACACATTAAAACAAATAAATATGCAAAAAATGACTTTCAAAAGTATTGCAAAAAACCTAATTGATTTTATTTGAATTTGATACTCAGGGCCAGGTCCGATCCCGCCATAGGGTGAACGAAGCAACCGCTCCGTGCGCAGAGTCCCAGGAGGTGCTTCAGCTAGGAGCGACTCTTAATATGCGATTATTCATAATTTATTTTGAAAAAATATAAACAGGATAAGTATGGGGGCGCCATAACTGGATCTCGGTCCATCCCAAAATTTACCTCGGACCGGCACTGCTCATGACATTTTGTATACTTATAATCAGGGTTATCGTGCAGTCAGGGAGAAAAGATAGGGTTCCTAAGAGGTAGTAAAGTAAATTTTATATGGTTGGACTTGAAATCATCGCGAAATACAACGCGAGAGAAGTTGCGTACAAGGAAAGTGATCAAAATCATTAAACGTACACATGTAATCGTTCGAATTGAAAATTAACTTTCCTAAAGATGCTTAGTAAAAAATAATTAAAGCAACACTGTCACGTGTCATAAAATAAAAGTTAAAAATATAGTTAAAAGTATATCGTTGCTGAGCGCCTCCAGCTGTCCCTAGGGTTGTTGCAAATTCCATAGAGAGGGCGAAAATGAATGACCCACGGGACCCTAGGCATAGTCACATTCCAGTGCGACAAAGGCTTAAAAGCCGTAAAGGCTTCATTAACTGTGTCGATCCATTGACCTTTGACCAGTCAAAGGCGAGGTGCATCCTTTGGCGATACACACTGTGTAATGGAGCCCATTTTTCGGACATCTGTTTTTATTCAAAAATCGGATAGTGTTATCATTTCTATGAAGTTTCAAATCAAAACGCAAGAGTAGAAGTCCGGTGTGATAAATATCCTTAATTATTTCTGTAGTTTTGGTTTTTTATATACGAGATTTTTGTTGTAAGGGTTATCAATTTTTGAAACAACACAATATCCGCCTATTCACAAAATATTTTTAATTTTTTCATTTAACCTTTGGGCTGTATGGCTGTGTTACCTTTGTCTTATAAAAGTCGAACAAACGTAATATAATTTTTAATATTAAGGAAATTATAAATAATTTTCCTATATTATTATATATATATTAATTATAAAGAATTTTGATTTATTTGCTTGCATTTCTTTGAGAAAAGCACTATGTAAGCCTCTGCAGAAACAACCATTGCCTGACTCGTGTTTTTAAAGTAATTTTACGTTACGTATTTTTAACTCATATTCCAAATTTTACTCAACGGGCAAATGGTCGTCCTCTGCGCCTCGACCATGTACTATTATTTAAATGTACCCACTATTAGTTAAAATTATGTACCTATGAAATGTTACATATTCCTTATGAGAATTAAATTATTTCTAATTTTTTAGTTCTCCAAAATATTTTTATTTTTAGCTTTAGTTTTCTAAATATTTTTATTTTTAGCTTTTTTGTATTTAGGATTTTCCTTCTCTCTTGTGAACGAATTCTTTATATATCCTGCCTAATAGAGGCGTTGTTCTAAAGATGTGTTTTACACTATATTTGCAAAACAAGTTTGTTGCTTGCGTTAGCAATGAAGAGAACATCAATTTAGCTTTATCTAAACGGCTCTTTGTTTGTACAGTAAGGTTCTTTCACTAAATATTTTATTCTCACTAGTATAGTACTAAAAAACGGTCCATCAACCTAGAGGTCCGTTGTAGAAAGTTAAGTGCTTCAGAACAACAGGTTTCGCCCCAGTGCCCTGAGGCACAACATTAGCGATATGACATACACTATAAAAATAATGTCAAATGTAACATTTATATTTCAATTCGATGCGGGTATGTCGTTTTATAATGGAGTTCCTATGACGATCTTCCAGCTTCATCATCATTCTCTGAATACCAGCTAAAGGCAAAGTACTCATCAAGAAGATCGAACGAGCCCAAATTCGTTTTACAACGGAGATCCTACCGTTGCATACCAGCTCCATCATCAGACTATAAATACCATCTAAAGACAAAGTACTCCTCAAGACGCATCATAAAAGCCGAAATTAGATATGGTTACGTCGTTTTATAACGGAGATCCTGTGACCATCTTCCAACTCCATCATCAGACCCTAAATACTAACTAATGGCAAAGTATTCGTCAAGAAGTATCATACGAGCTCAAATTCAGTACGGTTACATCGTTTAATAACGGAGTGGCCACTTTCTAGCTCCAGCATGAGACTAATTCCATGTCATCATAATATTGCGTTGTCCTGGAATCTGCATATGCGTGCAAAATTTCAGCTCATTCGGATATTGGGAAGTGGGTCTAATTTAGCTTGCCAGTTTTAATTACCGACAGGCAACACAGATGAAAGTAAATAAAAGCTTCAAAAAGACCTCTTTGTCTGGTCAACAAAGCGACCACTTATTCTTTCCGGATAGTAAAGGGCGCGCTGTTCAATCATCCCTTTGCAACGAAATTAAAATGAGCGAACCTTTCACAGTGTAATGTACCTGGCAATATTGCATTTTCATGCATTATATATCCTTTTTGACTATTGACAGACACTCTTTACAAATTAATAAAATTAAAGAAAATTCATTTTCTTCTATTACAGGTGACTATAATGAAATAAAGTTTAAAATAATTTCATTTTGATAATAAATACACCATTTCATAGGTACTTTATAATCTTGTAAAAGTTTTAGTTCATTTTAGTAATCAGTAATAAAAGCTTGTTTTTAAAAAACCTTTATTTTCTTTAATTTTACTTACAACTTTTTAGTATAATTATGACTTTCCTTCATACACAAGAGTGTGTATGCATTGAATCAATATCTTGTCTAATACAGCGTTGTTCTAACAATTTGTTCTCTAAATTTAACTAATGCTGAACATGTTTCTTCTAAGCTTTAGAAATGTTCTCATTTCCCTTCAATTTCACTTTCTCAAAACGTCTTTTTTTCTTTGTGTAGGAGGTTACAGGTTACTAAAAACGAAATTCCTATCCCCTTCCCATAACTTTCCAATACTATCTCATCAAATCTGGATACTGTCTCAATACAAAGTACTCGTCAAGACGAATCAAACGAGCCCAAACTCGATACGGTTATGTCGTTTTAGAATTGGGCTCCATAAAGTGGAGATTTTGGAACAAAGATCATCCGGAATGCGGCAGATATGTCCAGCACAATCGTGCTATAACTTGGCCGCTGTTAATTAATACAAATATATTTGTATAACACTAAAGCAATATAACAAGACGGTCTCTTGTACTAAAGGCAACCGTTCTTTCATTAGACCCTTGTTGTACACTTTAACCCTATTCGCGTTATTTCTATATTAAATCCTGTTACTTCTAGCATAGATGTAGGAATCGTTTGCACTAATTTTGTACTCTTCGATATATGGTGCCCTATAAATACATGAAAAGGCGCAAAGGTAACTTAATGGGCTTTAAAGAGACGTAGATTTTACAAGGTTCCAAGACCCTCTACTCAAATTTGAAGATAACCCGCCATTGGGGTATTGTCGCACCCACTCCTAATACAAGCTTTTAATTTAAGCTTAGTAGGAGGGGAAAAAGGGAATCTTAGACATACCTAAAAAGTATTTCTAATATTCTTTAAAAAAAAATGTGACAAAATAAAGACATTTTCCGCAAAATCAATCTTCTATAACTGTATAGGTTTCGAGTCGATTAATTTGCACGCGAGTGTACTTTAGCATCATAAATATTAATTTAAAAAAATATCCCTCTTTATCATTATATTTTCGTAGGAAAACTTAAATCTTATTACTTACTTGCTTCTACTTTACTTATGACTGCACTATACTTGTATGGCTGGTATATCACCACTATAAAGTGGCAATAAACATCAAAAAGTTTTGGCCTTTTATTGAATAGAGATCTTTCTTGTCTTAGGACGGGACGCCTGTGACGCTAATATGAGCTTTTGGGTTCTATTGAATCAACTTTATACTTATTTAATAATAATATATATAGGACATTTATAGTTCAACACTAGATTTAGTTAACATATTATACTCAGATTTTAGAAATACATGTAATGAATAAACATTCAAACGTGTTGCAATTTAGCGTTTGACTACAATAACGCGTCTTCTTCTTCTTAGCGTTATCTAGTACCAGGGTCCGCTTAGATTGCAGAGGATGTGGCTGTGGAGCGAGTTAAGATGACCGATTGCAATATGGCGTCGTCCTCGGAACCCCCACAATCTCTACAACCTCACGACTAATATCTCTCAATGACATTAAACGGGTCCCACAATTTTTTTACACTAATCTTTTTTGTACCATGATTGTGTTTATGTATTTCTCAAATTTCTTAATTTTTCTATACTCTAAAGTAATTTATACTAATATATAAAGCTGAAGAGTTTGTTTGTTTGCTTGAACGCGCCAATCTCAGGAACTTGAGGTCCGATTTGAAAAATTCTTTCAATATTAGATATCCCATTTATTGAGGAAGGCTATAGACTATATAACATCCTGCTTAAATTAAAAAAAAAAAAAAAATTTAAATTTTTCACCTAATTTTACGCGACCGAAGTCGTGAGTAACAACTAGTAATAAATCGTCACGTTTACTGAAATAAAGATGGTAATATGATGTAGCTGTTATTTTAACGGAGACTCCGAAGTAGCGCGGTAGGTTTTTACGTTATGTAGTTAAGTGTTAAAATTTCCCAAATTGCAAAAAAATATAATTTATATATTATTACGAGAAGCGAAATCTTTAGGTACCATTTAACAAAAATTGCGGGGACGGAGACGTATGAGACTTAACATTATTGTAGTTAATATAGAGGGAGGTTTGAGAATTTTTATATAATATTGTAACGGAACGAGCTGTGGCCAACTGTCAAATTAAAAAAAAGTTTTTTAGACGGGAATAGTTAAACGTCACATGAATTGGAGCGGGATTAAATAAAGTATAAAACTCTATTAGATTTCTCGAAGTTTTATTTCTTAAAAATATACAATATTAATAATAAAAATAAAACCACACGCACATCAATGGCAAAAGTTACACCATTTACACACACATGTATTGGATGATTTTATATGCATATTCAGTAGGTCTGAGAATCGGCTACTATGTACTTTCCATACTCCTAAGTTATAAAAGGGCCCACGCGGACGAAGTCACGGTAAAGCTGTATGTGCATAAAAGCAAGAGTCACCTAACATAAAATCTCGAAAACCGCGGGACGTACAATAATGAAATTTAACAAGGAGGTAATGTATAGTTAGTAAAGATCCACTAAGAAAGGATTTTTGGATTGGACCCGATTCAGAACGACTAAGGCCTCTCGCAATTTTGCGCGGACCAAGTCGCGGGAAACAGCTAGTATAGTAATATTAGTAAGTAATATTATTATTACTTGTTTGTCATTAATACCTAGGAACTGTGTGTAACGTTCACGGTTGAGTTCACTCACGGTGTCAGTAATTAATAGTTATAATTACTATTATTACATGTAATAAGTTTCATAGCAATTATGATTAAATTGGAAAATATTCAATAAAAACTATCTGAAAGTATGTGTAATTTTTTATTCCTATGCCTAGTTATAAAATATATTACGAAAAAAATTACTAACATGACTTAAGTTCAATATTTTTAGAGCCTTGAATTATTCATAAATTCAGACAAAAATTACACTTATACTTAATGTATCTGAGATTAATATTTAATACTTTAACTTTAGAGAACAAAAAATATGAAAAGCAAAATCTTTGTATGTGTATTTATATTTGCATTGAAAAAGTAACAAAAAATTAATAATAAGCATTTTTATGATAATCCAATTTTATGACTTAATGTCCAGCGTTCATTAAGCGCGACTTCATCCTCGTAAAATTAGATGAAAAAATTTACTGTGATGATATATAGCTTATAGCTTTCCTCAATAAATGGGCTATCTAACACTGGAAGAATTTTTCAAATCTAGTAGTTTCTGAGATTATCGCGTTCAAGTAGAGAAACAAACATACTCTTCAGCTTTATATATCAAAATAGAAGATAGATTTATTGATAAATATTTAAATTTATTAAATGGAGAGTTATTCCTTAAAAAAAATTCGTTCTATTTTAATCATATTATAATAACATTCAGTCCTTACTTTTAAACTACATGTTTGGATTTTTGGGAACTTTCCCTAGAAAACGTCGTCAGGCGCTAACCAGTTGTTAATGAAAAACCTTCATGGCGTAATTCTGTAATTATGAATACTATCAATCAAAATGTCTATTCATATCTTACGATACGAATAAGCAATTTATAAAAAATAAGGAAAGAGAGAGCATCTATATGTATTGACACACTTCGTCCGGGTTAAATGAAATAAAAAAAAATAGATTCAATTTTAGTGTGATGATACATAGCCTATAGTCTTCCTCGATAAATGAGCTATAAAACACTGAAAGAATTTTATAAATCGGACCAGTAATTCCTGACATTAGCAAGTTCAAGCAAACAAACAAACTCTTCAGCTTTATAAATAAATATATACAGGACTATATGACACACGGACGTTTGTTCCTACGGTAGACAACTTAATGCCTGTGTTATAGGTAACAGCCGCCTGTTATACGCAAATATTTTTTTTAGAAATATATAAATCTCATAAAACATTTCTATTCACGAATTTTAAAAATAAAAAGAAGAATAATTAAAATTAACAAAATCGATAAGCGAAATAAAAATATACAATATGAACTTGAAGTGAAAAATCTCTCTGTTCCGTTGAAACAGAGTCGAATGTTGTTTTTTTTTGCAAAACATTTCCACTTCCCGTAACTAAACTGTCACTATTGAAGTCAAAGTTAAAATCTTAGTATACTTTTTATAAGCACTTATGAATTTTATTTACAAGCAATTATGAATATTTTTTGATGAGAAAGACTCCATAAACTGTCATGAAGGGAATTGCTATAGCTAAGCTTGACAGGAAGGCTGAAGTCCCAGTGAGTTTCTGTCACAAGCGATAATTTCCTTCAGTTCAGTTAGACAGGGGTGTATCATGTATATATGTATGTATTTATATGTTTCTACAAAAAAAATTGTGTATAACAGGCGTCTGTTACCTATAATACAGGCACTAATTTTCATTGTCTACGTTAGGAACACGTATGTTTGTCATATTACAGTCTAGAGTTAGAGCCTCAATAGCTCAATAGTAGAAGGGATGGATTGAAGTTTGCAAGGTACCCGGTTCAAAGCCCGATACCGCTGGAGCACTGTTACACCCACTCCTAACACAAGCTGCTAATGAGAATATTAGATACTTAAAAAGTATTAAATACTTAAAAAATGCAGTCAATTACAGTATTTTTATAGACAATATAGTGAGTGTAAATTATTATACACTTACTGTGCCCGCGATTTCGTCCGCGTAAAATTAGGTAAAAATTAGATTAAATTTTAGCGTCATGATAGATAGCCTATATTTTTCCTCGATAAATAGACTATCTAAGACTGAAAGTATTTTTCAAATCGGACCGGTAGTTCCTGAGATTAGTGCTTCCAAGCAAACAAAGAAACAAACTCTTCAGCTTTATATATTTGTATAGAAGTAGATTTATCAGCGACACTTCTTTCTTTTTTTTCAATTTTTCCCACAACATAAAGTACTTTGTTTAGTTATCGGATTTTGACGGGACTTTTACTGAACCGCTAAGCGAATATTAAAAGTGTATATATATATATTTTTTTTAATTTTTATTGGCTGCCAGCCGTATGACATGCAGTCTTGAAAGTCAACTCCAAATTTTCTCATTGCTCATATCGTCACGGCTCGATTTTCCCCAGTTATTGATGGAATGATATAAATTATTGAATAAAAAGTCGTCATTTACTGAATTATGTAGTGTCACTATGTGTTGGTGGATCAAAGTGAGTGTTCCATTAGTGTATAACCTAGGTGCTCGAGTGGGAGATGGAATTGTTGACTTCTTCTACCATGTTTTTCATTGCCTGACCGATGTTATTGCAGGTAAGGATATACTAAGTAATCCAATTATATACATAGACCAGTGGACCCGGCAGACGTTGTCCTGCCCGAAGGGTTGGGTTAATATCTACTACATTCTATTATGCTATAAAGTATTATATATATGAATCTAAACCATCCAGGGCGCCACCTGTTTAGGTGGTGGGGGCCATATGGTTAGATGTTTGCATTTGCATACCAAAAAATCATTCAAATCGGTCCAGCCATTTAGGAGGATTTCAGTAACATAAACGTAGAGTAGAATTATATTTATAAAGATTATTCGATAAAATCATAGGTTTAAGTAAGCATTTAGTATTAAGTCGAAAATATTATCACCTTACAAAAGAGCATTTGAAAAATATTAACGCTAAAAAAGGATTTTCACAAGAGTTTTTCAAGGATCCAAAGTGGATAAAGAAAGTTTGATTTCTAATCGTGACTTACATAAAATCTTTATTTGAAAAAAAAAATAGCCGAAGTCGTGTTTTTGCCGAGGCTTCGAATTAAATTTTCCCCAGTAATAGCCCTCGTATTACACATATTGAAATTTATTACAATTCGAAACACCCCGGAATACTAGCTGAATACAAATTAATGAACAGAATGTGACAATTAGCAAGGGTCAAGTTTCCTTTAAAATTTAATTTGATGCTATAATTTATAATATTTCAGCCTGTACACGGATAATGGATTTAAAAATATTATACTAGTTTGCGAAACTATTGCAGTTAATCATTTTTTATTACGTCATTTAACATTTTTTAATGTTACATATCCACCTTTCACAGAAATACTCTCTGGTTCCATTCCATCTTTCTGTGAGCATGCGAGCTAATTAAGCGGAATATATATATATTTTTGGATACAGGTTTGTTCTTTGTTAGGTCTTTTTCCCAATCAGCGTGCTTGGTAGACGGGATTGTTTATGCTGTACATATACTAGCAGCTGATTCTCACCACAGGATATCTCGTTAGAGCTTGAAATTTCACCCACATTACCTTGATGTCCTAAACTCCATAACTGTTCGATTTCTAGAAACTTCTTAGTTCGAACAATTTTTTAATCGAACCAGTTACCAGATTCGATGTTTCCGAACTGTTACGACTTAGGGACCTTCAAGAAATGAACTTACTCATTCACCAAAGGCTGGCACCGCATCTGCAAGCCTTTTGGTGTTGCAGTCGCCACTTAGGTGAACCGCAAGCCCCTTTGCCCTTGGTTTTGTAAAAAAATCTTATTTCTACATTTAGGTATGATACTATTCATCCATTAGAACTCCCTTATTATATTTGTACGGTACGATAAACCAGCACTAATCTTTGCGGGACTGCACGACGTCATATATAGTCCTGGAGGAGAGTGTTTGAAATATTCTGACTGCCAATCCAACCCAATGTTGACAAAGCATCCCAGTTCCATTCAAAACGAAAAAAAAAAATGAATTTTCAGAAACTAACGATGCCGGTCAATCAGAAGAATCGGAAACGGAGCCATCTTGCGAGCGGGAATGGGAGCGAAAGGTCAACATGGCCGCGCGGCCGCTTCCGGTGCCCGTAGAAAATGAACCTTATTACATGAGCATCGATAGGACCGAAGCGGAAAATCTTTTGATGGGCCAACCGGACGGGACCTTTGTGTTGAGACCGTCTAGTCAGGTAGAGAATTTGTATTTTAATAGCTCGCGTACTCTACCATGTTACAGTACGTTAGAGAAGAAACTAAACTTTGGTTAAGGCCATAGATGACATAAAAGAGTGGGATAAGGCTGCTGGGTGTGAATAGGAGGAGAAAAAAAGCGTAGCGTAAAGAAAGGCCTGCTTATAAAAACAACTTATCTTGGCATCCTGAATACGGCTCGATCCTCTGTCATTGCGGAGAGATGTAGCTGCACTCTGCATCTTTTTCCGAAGGTATCATGGGGAGTGTTTCGAGGAATTGTTCGACCCAATACCGGCAGCTGCATTCCACCACAGGACATCTCGTGTTGGAAAATTGGAAATTCCACCCTCATCATCTCGATGTCCTAAAGTCTACAACCGTGCGATTCTCTAGAAACTTCGCACAATTCCCCTGAGGAATCAGTTGCCAGCTTCGGTATTTACGAACGGATACGACTTAGGGATCTTTAAGAAAAGAGCATACTCATTTCTCAAAGGCCGGCAACGCATCTGCGAGGCCTCCGGTGTTGCAGTTGTCCATGGGCGTCGGTAGTCACTAAGGTGAGTACCAGCTGCTCCTTTGCCCCTTCTGCTACTACTATTACGACCCCCAGCATAAAAACTTTATAAATAATTTATATTTAAATAAGTGCAACACATTCTTTTGTGTTCAATTTTTTTTTAAGTGTATGTAAATATTATTAACAGAGCTACGACTGTAAATTTCAATTGTAAAATTGTTAATTGTTAACTGGTACCCGCGATACGGTAATACCTAGTGCGGGTACCATCGGACACATCTCTGTGTATCTATGGTTATTTGAAATAAATATTTTAATTTTCATTCTAATATAACGCGAATGCGCGATACGAGCTATAATAATAATAATAAGAGAGATCCCGGTGGCCTAAACTCCTCCTTAAAGGCCGGCAACGCATTTGCCTTCTTGAGATGCAGATGTCCACGCGTGATTATAGTCACCTAATCAACCGCCTGCCCGTTTTCTCCTTGTAATAAATATATAAAAAAGATTAAATTCTTTGATCTATATCTATATTAATAAATACAGCTGAAGAGTTTGTTTGTTTGCTTGCACGCGCTAATCTCAGGAACTACTTTTTCGATTTGAAAAATTCCTTCATTGTTAGATAGCCCATTTATCGTAATGCTAAAATGGAATCAATTTTTAACGCAATTTTCCGCGGGCGAATTCGCGGGCACAGCTAGTGTTGTATATAAAGTGTTTTAGTAGCAATATTGGACAGCTTATCTCGTCGATAACATTGAAGACTATATTAAAGATGAAACTGCTTGTAGTTGAGTCGCTCCAGCTTTGTACTTGATAGTTAACATGCAAAAATGTGAAAAACTTATTTCTGTAAGAATTATTTTAAAAAGAGTGGCTAACGAGTTTCTCGTTGATCCTTCTCGTGGCTCGACTCTTCCGAATCAGTGGTAGCTTTTAAAATATTTGACGATTCATAAGAGCTAGTAAAAGTCTAGTAAAATATAAAAAGAACGCTTGTTCGGCAGAAAAACCTTGCCTCTTTCTAGCTGGTTACTTGTATTATCTCTCAAGTCATGTGTTAGGTTTGTTATGGTATTCTTATCTGTAACGCTAATGTTGTGACATGCCGGTATCGGCTTGTTAAATGACCAAATAAACGTCTCAAGCCAATCGCCTCTTCTTCGTCCATAGGTCAGAATACATTAGCAGCTACCAGTGTACTTCTAAGAGGTTCTCCCGGTACCTACAGATAGACTCCGGCAGGAGTTTTCCATCAGCTCATACTTCGTTGGCCCTTTACTGCGGACTGTTTTTAGCGGTAAGACTCACTTTTATTACAAGATTTTTATTAACGTTTTGTTTCATTAAAGCATAGATATTTCTTCCATTATTCCTACGAATATAATATGTGGCACGCTCGATCATAAACGATTTGACCAATTCGGTTTCAGGTCAAAAGTGAGTTAATGAGACAGGCACCTTTGTTTGAAAGTCCCCAATTAGCCAATCCAAGAATTGTTTCAATATCTCCATCCAACTCAGATATACAGCTATTTTTGGTGGGCGTAGCACGAACATTTTCAATTGTTTTACTACATTCGAAACGAAACTATATAATATGTATATATCCCAATTTCCCTTGGTCACGGCATCACGCGTGAACGGCTAGACGGATTTCGCTAATAATTTTTTTTGTTGTTTGTAACTGTCAGAAGGTTTTTATGAAAGAAAACTGCGTGGAAAATTAGAAAAACTATGAATACTTAACCACCATATTAAATCATTTGTTATGCAATCTTAGCACTTGTGACAATTGCATTTGACGGTAATAATATTACAGGTCATTGAATGTAGTAAATAGTAAGTAACTCAATGTCCGCTAGTAGCTAATAAAGTCAGCTGCACAAACTGTTTATCTAGAAAATGCTTACCTATGAACTTAGACTGATATGTAGCTAAAGATGTCGTCACATTCATTGTAAATCTGCAAATAAAAAAATAAAAATTGTGCGTCCGGGGACCCCCGCCAAGAACGATGTTCGTTATTTATTCAACTCTGATTGTAATTAGATATATAATCTGTATGTTTCAATTTTATTATAATTGCTAAGTCAATCTATTTTATTTAAAACATAAAAGATTTTTAATATTGATATTGTAGAAAGGTGTTGATAGGTCAGCAAATTACGTAACAACTTAAGACAGAAGGTCCCTTAAGTAGGGACTTAATAAACTAACCTACTTTTTCTCCCTTTCCCCCTTCCTCTCCCCTTCGGGGAAAGGGGGGTGGAAGGGGTAGTCTAAGGGGTAGACGTTTGCCGCACAACGTTCTTCTTTTGGAGCATCGAAACGAGCAGTAAAATTTTCATTGAACAATTTCATTTGTAAATGTATCAGTTGAAATCCTTCTGATTTATTGTCTTTCACTTAGTAACAACGCGGGAGTATCATTTTATTTATGAACTAGTTGTTACCCGCGACTTCGCCCGCGTAAAAATAGGTGAAACATTTTAGCATGATGATATGTAGCCTATAGCCATCCTCGTTAAATGGGCTATCTAAAACTAAAAGAATTATTTAATTCGGAGTAGTTTCTGAGATTAGCGCGTTCAAACGAACAAACAGACCTTTCGGCTTTATGTATTAGTAAATAAGATTTGAGTTCTACTACCTAACGTTACCCCGGTCTATTACCAGGGTCCGCTTAAATAGCAGACGTTATGTCTAGGTTCAAGAAATAATTTGATAGACTTGGGGTAGAACAAGCATTCGCTCGTATGATGTAAATCGGCCTGAACACAAATGTGAATGGGTATCAAAAGAGCTAGTCTCTTTACAAGAACCGCCAGCATTTTTGTCTCATAATATAAAACAATTTTGATGGAACGTGGAATCTGAGTCCCACATTTCGAAACGTTCAAGTCGAAGAGTTGACTGTATTTAGGATGAAAATTATCGTGCTAGGCCCACAGGAGGAAAGTCTTTATCGTGTCACGCTTTTAATCAATGCTAATGCAGACCGCGTCGATACTAAGGAAGGTGACCACTGTGAGTCCAGCTCCAGAATATTTTCAAAGTCAACTTGAATGGTTTCAAATGTTCGTGCGAGGGCCTCTGAAGTGAATTAGCGAAACGTACGTTGAGGCACATCGGAACGTCAGAAAGTATGCTTCGGTAGCGGATTTCATGCATGTCATGGATTTCCGCAAAGTAACGCCTGATTCTATCAGTTAATACAAGGATAGTTATTGGAATCTGGTCCAGATTGGCACAAGATCGTAAGAGAGGTCTTTGCCCAGCAGTGGGAGAGAAAGGGCTGTAGATGATGATGGGTTATTAGAACATTTTTAGAAGGTCGTTTTTATTAAGGGGCCGGCACTCGCATTGAGTGATTCCCTCGCTTAATAAGCTACAGGGTTACTAATTCTAACACTGGTTTTCAAATAACTGACGTTCTCTGTGTTCCGGAAGACAGGTAAAACAGTGGGGCCGCAAAATAACGTTTATTAATTTTATCAGTAATCGTAGAAAAAAAAACGTTGAAGTGTCTTGTTGTAATGACATAACTGTTCGCAATGAATTGACATTTTTTTTTTAAATAAAAAGTAGACGATAGATGTGATGTTTGAACATGTTGACTACCTTTGAATTGCGGCATTGTTCTATAAAAGTATTCAGTGCCAAAATTAGAAAAACTTAGTTTAATGTGGACTAGATTTTACTTTGGTTTAATTAGTTTTTTTTTGTATTGATATTACTGCTGTCAATATGACATAAGCCTACAATTTTTTTTTATTAGAACATGGAACCATATAATAAGGAGTAACAACTCTGCATATTAAAAATGTCCGAAATGCTTAAGCAATAGTGGCGCCCCACTTAGTAAAATTAATTTAACATTTGTCTCAACCATGGGATCGGTATTTGGGTTGACGTAAGTTATAACTCCTGTCCGCCGGGTCTTCTCTTCTTCTAGGGAGATGATTCCAGTCGTGGCACTGACATGTGCCATGTGCCACGTCATCTTCTGACCCCTAAGGACTGCTAAGGTGTCATTGTTGAGGATATTTTTTAAGAATTAAGGATATTAAAATTTGTGATAGCGAAATTTTTGGAGTATCCGAAAACTGGCAGTTGATCGGCTCACGTGGCTCAAAGAATAAAAGCTTTGCTATCTAACTTTACCATTTTCGAAATCAATTCACTTTATATTACTACTGGTAAACCTGAACCAGCAGTCGCTGTGACTGAAAGATTTAAGAAGAATTTTTTTTTTATGTTATGTTACAAGGGGCAAAAGAAGTTAGAAAGTTGATATTTTGATTTGATATTTTTTTTACATTTTTTTAAGAATTTGCCTTTTTTGTTAAATTTGTCACCAATATCTAGCATTGCATTTAAGTAACCCTAAGGGAAAGGTGTGTTGAGTCTATTTTCAAATTGTCCCCTTTAACTATCAAGTATCTCCCACGTTGGGAAACACTGCTCTATAACTACAATTGTGCCAAATTCCATACTCCTCCGACAGCACAATATTGGTAAAATGGTACTGAAAGTTCTTGATTCACACATTAATATAGATAAATAATTAATTACAGCTGTGTCCTGTCAGCACCATACTATACATGTGTATCAGGAGAAATGGGAAGTCAAATATTGATATCATTGGATGTTACATCAAATGCCATCCAACTCATGAGCAGACCATTATCAAGCTATATAAATATCCAGGAATCTATAGGAGGAAATTTGAGGCCCTTAGATGCTAATAGTGTTGTACCTGGTTTTATAGTTGATGATAAAAAGGTCTTGTTGATAAAGGAAAATGATTTCAAAGTTGTAGGTGAGGAATTGAAAGATGATACTGTTAGTGCAACTGTTGTTGAAGGTGCAAATGGACCAGTTTTAATACAAACTTGGACAGATGATGTTAAGGTACATATGCTGTAAAAATAAGTATATGGATAGAATTATAAAAATTCATACATGATTTTTCAAACCATTTTCTTATGTATGAAATAAAAAAATCAATCTAGCCAAATTGCCAACTTGAGAGTTAACTCTTTTGAATAAAAGAAATATCGGAGACTAGCTGTTTCCTGTGAATTTGTCTGTAAAATTGAATTTGCGAGACTTCCTTAAATCTGCCCCTACCAAAAAATCTGTTCTTAGTAGATGTGTACTGACTATAAACTATGTACTTCTATATCTTTTCCTAATTTTTATCTTTGTTCATCCTGCGGTTTACGAAATTTCGCGATACGGTGATCTTTCGCTTTCATGTATATAGAATAGCAAGTGATAGAAAAAAAAAGCCCAATTAACTCACAAGTGTTACATATTATGTTTAAATTTGTCATTTTTTTTTTAATCGATAAAATATATACTTGTACATAAATATTTTGAAAATACAAAGTGTTTATGTAAAGGCATAATTAAAACATGAATAATTTCCACTTTCAGGGATATCAACTGTCTGCATATAGTATATCAATCAACGGCGAGGTCACAGAGATCTATTGCTCTGACCAAACCCTGGACATTCCTGAGCCTGAGTTACTGGCTGTGATGTGCACACGCACAGCAAGAGAACAGCACGCTTGCAGGTTATTAGTGAACGGAGCTGATGATGCCGTTCATCTCATGCAGCAAGGAGGTAAAATTTCAAGGAGTTCATCTAATTCTGAAATATTTAAATTCAAAACTAGAGAAAGTGCTAGGAATTGTTGCCTTGGTTTAGTTTACATTATAAAAGTCGTTGAACAATGACGGTTTTGATAAGTGTTTGTATTGAAATGACTTTCTAGAAAACTATAATTATTATTATTAGATAATATTTTTCCTTTCTGAAAATTTTTCTA
>JANCMC010029252.1:2771-24618 GCA_024363005.1 Charaxes varanes | reverse complement strand
TTTGTATTGAAATGACTTTCTAGAAAACTATAATTATTATTATTAGATAATATTTTTCCTTTCTGAAAATTTTTCTAAATATACTAATTTTCAAAATTAAAGATTTAAAATTAAAATAATTTTGCCAGAAAACTCACATAATTATTTCAAATGGCCGCCCTGTAAAATTTAATATTATTGTCAGATCCATTATTTTCTAGGATTATGAGGATTTGGCCTCGGTTTTTTTTGGGTTCCATCTCTCTATAAGAAAAAGGAAAACCTTTTTCTTAGGAACACATAGAGCTATTAAGTTGAAGTTATTTATAGAGTACTGAGTTCTGCTATCCCTTGAAGCTGTGAAAAAATCAACTCACTAACATTAAACAATATAAAGATATAGTTATTTATGTCGTATTTCCCAAATTACTACATTATTAATTATTAATTTTTAGTTAAATTACAAACAAAATTGTATGTATTTGTCTAACTAATATTGAGACTGTATATCTTTTCAGGCCGAATTCTGTGGACGCGAGAGGAGGCTCTTGCAAATGTAGTAGCCGCGGAGTTTATTGACCTTCCGGTTTCTGAAACAGAGGCTGCACTAGAATCAGAGTTTGATCAAAAAGAAGGTTAATGATATGTTTAATTAATCTTGTACAGTGGTGGGCAACGCTTGGCCCGCGGCCCCTCTCTTTGTGGCCCGCGACCGTTTTGCAAATGGCAATAAATGCATTTATATTATAACTTAGAACTAATTAGATAACTAGACACCTACTTTCAAATAACTATTGAAACAAACGTGGTCCTCCAATATCTAAATTCGTAGCAATATGGCTCTTGCCTGTCAAAAGGATGCCGATATCTCATCTAGTAGTAGTAAGTAAAGGTAACTTTCCAGTAATTAGTTTAATACATACAAGTACTAAATACCTAAATTATTGTTACAAATTTGAAAAATTAGAATGGCGAGATTTTTTTGTTTGAAAACTTCACGCCATATAGTCTTAAGTATATTCATTATGCTGGAGCCAGACAGTTTCATTTGAATAGGATTTCAATGATCATGTAGTGTGGCCGTGGGCTTTGGTCTAGTGCAAAGTTTTGTAGTACTTTGTAGTCTTCAAGGACAAAAATGTACTAACACTTTGAGCTATGTCTGGCTCCAGCATAATAACAATATCTATATTTATCTGTTTCCCTCTGGCAGTCTTACAAACCTTCCACTTGCATTATCATGACTGTCCTTATTTTTTTAAAATTTGGAAATAGAAAATTAGTAGAAGGTGTTATTTGAAAAAGCTACAGTACTATTTGTTTTTCTTAACTGAAACAGTTTTGTCTATTTTTTCTTAAATCTGTGTCCAGAAGTCCTATGAATTTGAGAACAAAATACCGCTAAGAAGACTTATATTTAGAAAAGTTTCTATTGATTGGATTTTTTGTTTATTTTAAAAAGAATATTAGCAACTCATCCAGGCTTGTTTAATATTCCCGTTTTCCTTCTGACCAAGCTAAAAGCTTGTATTAGGAATAGATGAAAAAATATCCTAGCTGCTTGTGGTTTTGAAACAGGTAGCTTGTGGTTTTTAGTTCATCCCATTTGCCATTGAGCTATTGAGGTTCTAATTTTTCTAATCTTATATTTTTTATCTTGTTTTAGCTGCCAAGGTTTATAGTAAGTATACTACTGCTAATTTAGTGTTTCAAATTATAAACCAACAAGATGGTACTCTTTCAGCAAACGTTTGCCGTTTTCTTTTCTTTGGTTTTCGTTTCTTTTGTTATAATATCTATAACCTTTTTTGTGTTTCAATGCTTTTTTAATCTGTTGTAAATTTGAGCGGATGCATATGGCATTTTTTTATACTTTCAGTAAAACCAAACTTGTCAGATACTTCAGACAAATCATCAAGATGCTTCCTACAAGCGAAAATGTACCAAAAAGAGTCTCGCTGGGTATAAATAAATGTGTATAGTGCTTACTACTTGAATGAATTTTAGATTCAAAATAAGTTTTGCTAAGAAATTAAATATATTTTTTTGTCTTTTACTCTTAAGATAACTTGGTTCACATTGGTACCTATATTGTCTCAAAATATGACGTCCTATGACAAAATAAAAGTCATTTATTCGGCATCAGCACTCTTAAAAAAATTTCATGTAACGTAAAAATTACTAAAACAGCTCGTCAACTTTTTTCCAAATCTGTGTAATGAACCAAAATATTAGAACATACTTGACATCTGGTTTCTGGATCAGCGAAGAAGCCTTTGTAGCGTTATGTATATAAAACCTTACCTTTGTTTTAAAACAGCTATTCAATGATACCACACACGATGAGGATAAACGAAAAAAAAATCCCCCTTTAAATATATGGGAGCCGCCCCTAAAAGAAAAATTATTATTCAATGATGCCTCAAATAATATCTATACGCAATACATAACTGTAACAGATTTCATACATTTCTGTTAATAATTGTGGAAGTTAGATATAGTCGGATATAGAGAAGTTATAAGGTTTCGGGCTCGGTTGTGGACTAAGGAACCCTAAAAAGCATCGCCAAAAAAATAGCAGTATTTTATTACTGGCCTAATTCTTCAGAATTAGGGCAAGCCAGCAAAACAATGAAATACATTTAAGATCAGATAAAAAAGTTGTTCATCTTGCAAATAGTGTACTGTATTGTATTAAGTTTTACGTAGAAAAACGTTGAAAGAAGTTTGAACGCGAGGTGTGAGGTTTTATTCGATGGGTATAAATAAAAGAAGACTGTCCCCAAGAAGCGCAGGATATAAAGTTCGATTCGTTCCACTTAGATCTTAAAAATTACGCTTTTAATATTACTAGAGATCATCGGCTGGTTGAAATTCCGCTATAAAACTTAAGATTTGCCTGCGTTTAAAAAAATTGAGTTCTTTGTATAATGACATTATTGTTGATTATATTTGACAATTAATATATCAAATTGTACTAACTACGCTTGGACAATAATACAATGTTATAGTAAAATGTATATTTATGTGTGTAAATCTTTTGGCATTGGTGTGAGTGACGTTTTATTTTAAATGTAGATAACCGACTGCCGTATGAATTCACCCCCCGAGTGCCCATAATTTCTACATTTTCACGACTAATAATAGACACATCAATAGGATAATATAGTAAGATTTAAATTTATTTAAAGACATAGTCAAAGTCAAAGTCGAAGTCAAAATCGTTTATTCAAATAGACTTGTTTATAAGCGCTTATGAACGTCATATGTATAATGTTAATATTTTTTTTGTCGTTTAAGTCTGTGTGTCGTTTAAGTTAATTAAGCACGACCTTAAGTACTAGAAGGAGACCGACACTAGTTTACGCCGTTATCGAGTAAACAATCCGTGTTAACGTGAGCGAGATAACACTATCTTCGTCTAACTCCAGCCGGAGTTAGCTATCTCGCTCACTATGTACAACTTCTCAGTGCAGGGCGCGTCGTAACTCGTGTAAACTTAACTTTTAATTCGTAAAATTTAAATACCAAAATTTAAAAAAATATTAATAAAACACATGACGTTCATAAGTACTGTAAAGTCTATATGAATCAAACATTTATGACTTTTGAAAAAAAAAAATTAAAGCGTCCTGAATGATTAGACTTTTTGACAGAATTTTTATGGGTTTTTAATTGAACCTATTTAGTCGTCACTGAGTACCAGAAAAATTTGTCTTTTTTCGAGTGTAGAGCACACAACAACCTTTTCTATATATAATCATTCCAGTCCAAGTTGCCGCGCCATATTACACACTCAAAATCCGCCTGTATACCCCGGCCATACTTCAATGGAGACTAAAGGCGGCAAGTAGATGTCACTGAATAAATAATAAAGTAAAATAAGAAATCAAATAATTTATATACAAACAAGTATATAATTTATGTATACATACCGTGGTTGAAATGTTTATACCCAAAAGCGATGGCCATGATTGAAGGTAAAAGTCGAATGAGGTTAAGAATAAATCATTTTATGTACAAATTGATGTTTATTTTTTATTATTTAATTATATAAAAAAGTGCCTAAAATATCTTTAGTACTTGGGTAAATAAATTATTACAATTCTATAATATATCTCTATAATAACATTACAATTAATAGCACGTTAATACGGACGACACATTAATAACATTTCTAGTGACCTCTTATCAAAATTACCCAGACAATAAGGTAAATTGGTTTCACTCTTTTATTTCTATTTATTCGCACATTTAGACAATCGAGTGTTATTTAAATACTATGAATAAAGTATACAATTAAGACAAGATGAGCAATAATCAGAACAAGGAAAAAGTAACTTAATGAGCTTATTGTGTATGTATGTTTGTGTGAGTACATTGAATGTAAAATATAAAGATATTGTGTAAATTATCCAAAATTGAACTATAAATGTCAAGTAAGCAGGAGAAATTTCTGCCATCTGCGAGCTATTCTGGCGTGCGCTGCAAAAACCGTTAGTTACCCGTATATATTGTATAAGGGAAATATTTACCTTAAATAGTTCTACAAAAAGCCCAAGACAGCATATATCTATCTTTTACGTTTAAATCGTTAACGCCAAAATAGTGAACCATTGTGGAACTGGAACGGAGACACTTAGCGTTTCGTTGGCAAGCACTAAATTGTGTCGGCCCAGAACTTAAAACATATAAATATATATTATTTGTCTAGACTTAAAATATAGAAATCTTTATGATAATGTAAATTAATAATTATTATACTTTCATAAATTTTTGTTTACGAACCGATGCGACTTAAGAATACGCTAGGAATGAGTATACTCGTTCCTCCAAGGTCAGCAACCCATCCGCGAGCCTTCTAGTGGTACAGTCTATAGGCAATCACAGTCTGCCGCCTGTCCATTTGCCTCTTGTATAAAAAAGCATAATAGATTCCATATTGTATGTATTTATTTATTTATTACAGAGACAATCGGTACAACAGATGAAGTCAAATATAACAATAACAAAAACAGTGTAACCTATATTTTTATGATAACACCAAAATTATTGAAGATTTCTTTTTCTTTTTTAATGTATAGCGAAACGTTTCATTTTTTTATATATTTGACGAATATTCTTCCTCGAAGCTATACAATACAAAATCAAAGTTTTTGTACGATTAGAAATCCATTTTAAAATATCCTCAAAGAAGAAAATCTTCGGACGCTAAATCTGACGAGCGCGCTGGCCACTCTAAAATACCCTTTAAATAAATGAGAAGCTGGAAAAAAATTCAGCTCGACTTCACCTGTATAGGTGTCATCCCTAAGATGTAGAATTATTATTATTTTAAGATACTAGAAATGAAATCTAAACGCAACACATAACTGTACTCAATTCCATGCATTTATGTTTATAATTGTATCGAAACTATAAGCAATAAGTATTTAATTTGAAACAATCACGCTTACTTAGATAAAAGGAATATAATCTTTCTTTTATCTAAGTTTCTATTTAACATCTGATTGTAGAATTATAGGTTTATAATCTGAGAGTTTAACTTGGTTTAATTTTGTTGTGTGTATATATTAAATCTATTTTAATTAAATTATATTTATTTAGATTCTTCTTGTACGGTCTTGACTTGTAAAAAATAGAAAATAAATAGTTAAAGGCGGTTAAATTTGTATGTTGTAAGAATGATGTTGCGAGTTGGTGCATGTTAATTAATTAATAGTAAAAGGGGATTATGTGTTTAATAATAAAAGCATTCTATAAGATCTATGGTTCGTATATTTAGATTTAGTCACAATATAGGTCATGGATTGTTAACTTTTAAAATGCATGAGAAGCTAAACTACTTTGCTTTAATCCGCGAATGAATACGAGGGAAAATCGATGTAATGCTGCAACTCGAAAGCTACACCACCGAATCCGCCACCAAAGCACAGCTCTACACTGACTTTCCGATGTGCCTCAACGCACGTTTCTTCCATTCATTCGCGGATTAAAGCAAAGTAATTTAGCTTCTCATGCATGTCATGGATTTCCGCAAAGTAACGCCTGATTCTATGAATTTTTAAAATATTTTGTATGTGTGAATAGTAAATAAAAAAAAATCAAACCCACCAGGGGTTAATAAAAAAGTATCAAACGTAATAATCGCTTAATTCATACTAAAAAGATTGTATGTAATGGAAATAATTATTTCACGCAAAGAAAACAGTATTCACGCGCATCGTAGAGCGTGAAAACCATATGATGCTATCGAACTTTATCTCGATCATTAGGCGTAAAATTATTTCTAGTTCCATTAAGAACTCACATGTACATTTTTTTATCTCTATCTATACATTAATACGTGAAGAGAAAACTTTCGGTAGCATTTTAAGAAAATTGCGCGGACGGAGGAGTATGAAATTTGGCGCAATTATAGTGTATATAAAGGACGTTGTACGATTACTAATATTTTTATAAAATATGCAATACTAATACATTAAATTATTAAAACAAATCCACACGCACACCAATGCCAAACGATTTACACACATTTGTATACATTTTAATATAAGATCGCGACCGAATGTGTATTAATAATAATATATAACAATGTGGTTGTAAAAAGAATTAACTATTCGTGTATAGTTTTAAATATAGTACGCATAGCCAAAGATTTAAAATCGAATTTCGACCAGCCAGTGGTCTCTAGCTGCCATTAATATAAACTGTCTGCAGTTAACTATTAAATGATTATCTATTAGTTCTAAAAGAAAATATGACGTTTTTGATCATTATTGAGGAGGTCGTGACAGTGGACGACATTTGAGTCGATCGCTAGGTTGAGTAGCTCTTGCTGCGACAGGGTAATAGATGGGTGACCTATTCTAGCACTGGTTTATATTTGATATCCGACCTCCTCCGTGTTTCGGAAGACACGTACAACCGTGGGACTCGATTAATGTCACTTTGTGATATTAGTCGTGAGGTTGTAGAGATCTTGGGGGTTACGAGGATGACGCCAGATGGCAATCGGTCATCGTAACTCACCGCACAGCCGCATCCTCTGCAATCTAAGCTGACACTGGTACTTAACCGGGATGACGCTAGGAAGATAAAGAAGTTTTTGATCATGATTGTTGTTTTGATGGAAATATGTAATGAGCCACCAGAATGATCACACACAGAATCTCAGAAAAATTGGTTCAGTCATTTAGGATGAGTTGAGTACATTAAAGAAAATTATGGGAGTTGATTATGTTTCGTACAAAAATTTCAAGTTTAATACACGCACTTTTTTCCCATCTTGATTTAACGAAACACTTAATTGCCTCCGAAACAATGTTTAATTACAACAAAGGCACATGAAAATCAACTTTATGTCTTTTCGAGAAAGTAAATTTCTTTGCGGATATTTCGCTTATAACATCGGAACCTCGTTTGATCGTTCACAATAGAACCTGCGCACATTCTCTTAGCCCTCCGGCGAAATTTCACTTTCACTAAAAATAATATGAGAACAGTTTGTAAACTTGACACTCTTGAGATGAGTGACTGATGAGAAACGACCTTTATATCATTGCGAAAGTGGATTTGGTTTATAGGCTTAAGGTTGTTGTCCATTTAAAGGTTTATAAAAAAAGTTTAAATACATTTTTAATATTTTATGTATGCCTAATACTTAGTTACAATAAACCTTACTGGCGGCACTAACGATAAAGCCTTTGGTCGAGACTCAAGAAAAAAAGAATGCCTAATACTTCCATTTAACCTCCTCTACTTTGAGGATTTAAGCCTTGAGTATGGGGATTCAAAGGTAACTATATTTTTAATTATTAAAGTAAACCCATCGCCTAAACACAACTTCTTACTCATAATAACTAAAATGAGGTTATTTAAATCTTTATTACATAAAGTATCAATGGTAAATGCATTTTTCGGGAGGCAATATCTCTGAGTGATATTATTAGTGAGATTGTAAAGATTGCGGGGATCCCGTTAGATGGCAGTCGGTCATCTCAACTCACTCCACATGTACGTGCATCCTACATTCTCTGCAAATGAGGTGAACCCTGGTATTGGACCGGGATAACGCTAGGTAGAAAAAGAATGATGAATGCTATCAACAAGACAACTCTATCAACCCCTGTAAAACATATGTGTGCTAGAAATGTAATAAATATAAATACACATATTATTTGACAGCTATAAAACAGGCCTTCAATACCCACATTACAAAATGTATTACAAAAAAGATTACTTATTATGTGACGGCATATGTTTAAAGTGGGTCTAGAAATGCCATCTCCCTAAAAATAAACAATAATTGACTTATCAGACACATGTAACTAAATCTACCATCACATCTGACCCACATACAACTTTCCTAAACTCAAACATTATAAATATGACAGTTGCTAAAAAGAAAAACCTTGACTTGTCAATATATAAATAAAAAGGAATAAAAAGATTTCCGTAAAGCAACGTCTCTTAATGCCAATTAAGTTTTAATAAATATTACAAATGAATGGCATACATAAATAGATTTCCGTAAAGAAATATCTGGTTTTGCCAATTTAGTTTGAATTAAGTTTAAATTTAATAATAGGTATTTCGAATATTAACTGGAATTCTCTCAGAACCTCATGTGAACTTTTGACATCTAAAATACTAGTATTAGGGCTGCTAGTCTATTTGAGTTATTTTTTCTTAAATCATGGAAGAATGTATTTAAGCACTTAAAGTTGAACCATCATATTACTATGACAATGTTGCAATTTATGCCATGCACGGTAGATACTTTGTCTAGTGCGCTATACTGGCAATACGAATTAGAATGTAATAAATGGCATATATAGACAAATTTCCGTGTATAGTGCACGATTGTTCATACGACGCATAAAGAATATTAATTGTATTAATGGCCTATACGGATAAAATTTTAATTATATATAGCTGTGGAAATATCTGCCAATTAGGCAATAACTTTACACAGAATGCCCATGTATACAGATGTCCGTTTGTAACTAGTAATTGTTTTTAGTATCGTTGCAAAGTCGATTATGAATGGCAAACACATATATAAATGTATGCCAATTAGACCAATGCATTTGCTTGGCATCGTAAAAATCCCGGCTCATAGACAACAGACTGCAATTAAACGGGGGCGATAATGCATTATTGATAGACGCCATTTTAAAACAGGTTCAAGGTTGGTAATAGTTGACTGGTTGTTACCACAATAACAAGGTTGCGCGCCAAGCTCGCTGGAATTTATGTTAAGCTGTGTTACTTATGCTATTCCAATTAGTAGGAACAACAAATACACAGATTAAGGAATTTAGTATTTGACATAAACGAATTATAATGCCATTGGTAATAAATATTTTCGTTTTACTTATCAAGTTCACCAATAGAACAGAGGGGCAAATAGAGCAATACATTTATTTGTCCCCGTAAATATACAAACACGCTGTTAAAAAAGTGAAACTATCATAATATAATCTATTCATAAAATAATGCCATTACGGTATAACGCTAAATAAATCACTCCTTGGTAATAAGTATTTGTATTACTTATTAAGTTCTCCAACAAAACAATAGGACAAAGGGATAACAGAGAAATAAATTTATTTGTCCCCGTAAATATACAAACATGCTGTTAAAAAAGTGAAACTATAATAATATAATCTGTCTATACAAATAATGCCATTACGCTATAACGCAAAAGAAATTACTCCTTGGTAATAAGTATTTTACACCTATCACTGACCAGGAGTTGAGTGAACCCAAACGGGGCGAACCAGAAGACGGTAAGATATCTTCAGTTTAGTCGCGTTTTTAGGGTTCCGTAGTTCTACAAGGAAACCGTTTATTTTCGCTTTATCCATTATCCGTTAGTCCGTCTGTCCGTCCGTCCGCAATATAGTCCTCTCTAGGACTTCAAAACTATTAGATGCAGACTTGCAAGTTTCTATGTTGATAGGATATGTTAAAAATTCATTAGGAAAATTAGTTGGAGCGAAATCGGAGAACACCTTTTGAAGATTTTTAACAAATACCTTTATCGCGTATCAGATACGGAACCCTTCTGTATAAGCGTGTCCTAACACTATATATTGTAAAAGTTTGGCTAAAAGTTGGCGAAGTGGTGTAGCTTTCGGGTTGCAGCATTACACCGATTTTCCCTTGTATTCATTTGCGGATTAAAGCAAAGTAGTTTAGTTTCTCATGCATGCATGGATTTCCGCATAGTAACGCCTGAATCTATCAATTTTGAACCAGTTTTATTCAACTTATGGCCTACGATATCTTCTGTTTATTGGCTTTGCAGTTTGCCCTTCCTCATGAACTGGCTGCGAAGTTTTTATTTATGTATAGTATAAATAAGCGTATAACTTTACAGTGTTTTGTAAAACCTTTTATTTAATAATCACTACATGGAAATTTATAATTGTAGTTCCAAAGTTAAAGACTCTTTTATGTTAATTTTTAATCCTGTAAATAAATGTTTATTGTAAATTGACATTTAAAACAAAAACCTGCCGGCGCACGTGCCAACTGCTACCTACCCCTGCATCCGGGGACTGTCCACTTCCAACGTTTTATACCTTTTTGTCTTTTTTTACCTTTTACCCCAACATTACGGGCCTTTGGGGGCATGAACTTTCTCTGCTGCCTTTTACAACGGAGATCCGTTTATTTTTACAAAAGTATCAAATAAAAACCTTTTTTAGATGACAGATAAATTGTAAGAACTATTTATAAAAGACCAACGACTTTCGTGCTGGTTCTTCTCGGTAAAATGTAAACATGTGTGTGTAAATCGATTGGCATCAGTGTGCGTATTATATGGGTTATATTTTAATAATTTCATCAAAATATTTATAATCGATCATCATCATCATCATTGGCCTACAACATCTATGACATGTGACTAAAAGTGGAAGCCCAAGTGTCGGCAAAGTAAAACAAGAAATGGTAACGTAGTTTTTTTTACAAATGTCTTCTAGAACTTTTTCGTTATATTTTGTAATTTATTATTCAAAAACTAGTCAAACATTAAAAAAATAGACGTAACAAACCTAAAAAGGAAGTTCAAGAATTAGTCTAGTTGTGAATTAGACTAGAAGATCCTTGTTTAGAAACCTGGGATTCTAGAAAAGAATCTTCTAGAACTTCTTTCACGTTCTGTTAAAAATATGGTTGAGTAGCCATTCGATTCGGAATCACAACTAGATAGAAACAAATTGGACACTCGCTGATGCGTTGCCGGCTCTTTTCTTTAAACCGCCTAAGTCGTATCGGTTATGAAATTTTGGGTTGAGTTTAATCGGATTTCCACTTTATAGAACATTCTTTCACTCTTTAAAAGATATCAAATGTATAATAAGCCTACATAAAGTTCATGTAAATTTTTAACAATATTTTTTACACTATTATTTATTTAAAAGCAACCAACTTAGAAGTAATAATTGCAGTTGTAGCTTTTAAGACAAAAAAAGATCAAAACCCATAACACAATGCAAAAGCAATGACTCCTTTTATGGAATGTGTTACTTCAATTCTGAAAGTGCAATATGTATGTTATAAAGGTTATCTTCGTATCGGCTGGATCGATTTGGATGGGAGTTTCACTGTTAGATAGCTTATATTACCAGAAATAACATAGGCTACTTTTCTTTTATCTTAAAATATAGGGTTGAGCACAAAAAATGCCAAGTTCGTAATTGCTACAACAATGTAACATATGTATATGGGCTTAATTGTTAGAATCAGGTGTTGCTTACAATCGGTACAGCACTTTTACGTAGTTGGAGTTACAATTTTTTTTTTTAACTCGATGTTAATATTAAATTGATGTTTCTTTTGTGAACCTAAGCTAACTCATAAACATATTTATGTTCACACAATTTCCTAAAACAAAATTCTTGTTAGTTACACTTTAAGTATATCAAGAAAAACGTTTAGTTAGTTAAGAAATCTACAAAGTGAAAGAAAATAAAGACTTCTTTTTGTAAATTACTAAAAATACTTTCAAACGCCTTAATTGAAGGGAAAGCGTCCGCAAACAATTGCGGACGGACAAACGCGACGCAATTTGGTTCCTTATAACGACTAATTTACTCTAGATATCACTGATTAAGCTATCAGTAACATCTTTCAGGTAGCACGAATAGTTAAATATATTAGACTTCCGTTTAATTTACAATAATATACAGTATTTATAAACATATTCTCATTTCAACATTTAAATATAATTTAAAATATATTACAAAATATATATTTTTTTCAATTACAGCATAATAATAACAAATTGCACTCTTGAAGTATCGCTACTTCTACAAATATACAAGAAAAATTTATTTTAAATATTCATATTTTGCATTCATATTATAAAAAGTACTTATGAAAAAAGAAATTAGCACTACTTTGTGCGTTTTACGAATAAATTTTTGTTTGTTTATCAAACGTATAATATTCGATATTCTTCGAAAACTCCTTCCTCTGCAACGCGATGGACCCGGCACCCGCACGGTGAATCCATGGAATGCTAAGAAATTCGTCTCTCTCTATTAAAACTATTGCAAAGTTTCATATCTAACTACATGCTTAATTAACTAAAAAATTCTAATGTTCATAACACGACTTTGTTTTATTATTGTATAGTTAGGAAGAATATAGGCGAGTATGTATAGCTGTAAAATTAGATTTGCCCCGGGACATCAAGACAGGGACAAGATTAGGGTCATAAATATATCCGCTGGAAAAGAACGTACGGTAATTTCAGCAGTACATGATGCCATTTATAACATGACAGGTACTAATTTACGATACATTGTATCGCAGAACAATTCGTCAAATAAACATTTGACAGGTACTAATTTACGACTTAAAATAATATTAAATAGTGAATTGGCAGCGAGGGGTGTCACAGCGAAACCCCTCTAAAACTTACTAAAAGACTTCATGAACAATAATTTAAGTAGGTATATAAATAAGTTCTGTTATATACCTATACTCTATACTAATATATAAAGCTGAAAAGTTTGTTCGTTTACTTGTACGCGGTAATCTCAAGAACTACTGGTCCGATTTGAAAAATTCTTTCATTGTTAGATAGCCCATTTATCGAGGAAGGCTATCATCACGCTATATATCATCAGGCTAAATTTTTTCACCTAATTTTACGCGGACTAATTCACGGGGTAACAACTGGTATAGATAGAATATATATAGACGCACCAGTAGGATCACACCAAATTCCATAGTTGATAAATATTATATAATATAATATAATATAATCACTGTTGAAATTACTGGTAGAACACATGCTCAAAACTTACACAGAGAATAATATATTACTTTTAATATTGGTAACATACATCCTAATATTACTCACACAACGTATAAAGACATCAATTATGTTGAACTTTATGAAACATCCGAATAATACATAAGGGTCTGTTGTCGAAATTAGGGGAATTTTGTACAATACTCGAACGCATCATAAGGTCATACAAGGAAAATCATTGCATCGTGTAATAGACCCCCAAACCCCCACCAAATATGAACTCTTACTATACTCTTATTATTGGACCCTTATAAGACTCTTTTTAAAAAACTCGAACGCGTCAGACTTGGTAATGTAAGTTACCTTAGTCTGACGTGTTCGAGTTTTTTTAGAGTTTTACGTTTAATGGAGATAAGTTTACATTACAATAATCTGACGAATTTAGTGTGACGTTAGAAAATGGGAAACTCACAAAGTTCTTAACAAAAATCTACAAAAAACCTTAAAACGTTATTATTTTTCTTACCATTTTGAATGAAATCCCTTAAGCTTTAGTGGAGCTAAAACCATCACGAGCTCCATTAAAACACGCTCCAGGCGTTGTTAACAACATGAACGTAACATAACTTTTTTTTTCGTTTGTGCTCCTAATCTACGGAAACCAAAAGATCCCGACATTGCTTTAGTGATTGCAAATCAGCGTGGCTACATACCCTATTAATAAAATCTAAATTAGTAGGTTTGCCTTAATTTCTAAGGTTTTTAATTTATATTCCTTACTTGATGAGTAATTGATCAACATTATATTAGCAGTATATGAAGGTAGCTCTTTGAAAGGTTAGTTTCAGAGCTTGAATTATGCAGCTAGTTGAATGTTGGCGGCACTCAAAGTGCCATCCACTGGCAACTTACTCGTAACGACTTAATAGATGCCTTTACATTATTCATACATTTTAGTTATGCATTGTCTATTTATTAGTTGTATGTATACTTTGTCTGGCCCGTTGGCGCAGTGGGCAGTGACCCTGCCTTCTGCTCCGTGGGTTCGATTCCCGCCTCGAGACTGGGTGTATTATCCATAAGTATGTGTTTATATATTTACAAAAAAAATAAAAATATTTGTGTATAACAGGCGGCTGTTATCTATGATGTGTTTATTTATAAATTGGATTTGTACATTTTAGTGACGCAATGTTAATTTTTTTCTTTCATAATTCTTTTTTTGTCCAAAATTTGATATTACAATGACGTCAAATATAATTGAGTCCAAGCACATTTAATTAATTTAATATTTTTGTTTAATATTAATAATAAATTTGTTATGTTGTTACGCTAAATTTGTTTGTAATTGCTACTGTTAAATATAGGATGAAGAAATGTTAAGTTCATTTCTTTAACTCCTTGGGTACGTTTTGCTGTGCATTTATAAATTACCAGCGGACCCGGCGGACGTTGTCTTAGCCGATTTACAGCCAAACGAGGGGTCCAGTACGAATTTTGAGTTATAGAAGATTAGAAACATACCTTATTTAGGCTACATACAGACAGCAGTGTCCCCTAAGGGGTCCAAATGGTTCTGCAAACCATTTACAAACTTTTTGGTATAATACGCACAAAATTTTATCCAAATCTGTCCAGTAGTTAGAGGATTTATAGTCGATTTTTATATACATATAAAGATATGATTTATAAGCTTACTATTAAAGATTCTAGCCCGTAATATTCTGTAAATATCTATACAGAAATCCATTACCTTGAGGCAGGTAGCATGACCGCTCATCAGTAGTTAAAATGAGCTCTGACGGACTTGGTGGTCTGGGCCCATATGAATAAACTTGCTAACTTGGTTTAGGCAAAGTCCTTACTGTCTATCAGTATAGAAAAAGGTTTTTAAAGGCTTTTAAAGGTAAATATTTTGGGATAAAATTATTTTTTCTTAAATTTAAGCACGATAATTATTTACGAGGATTATTATTGAAGGAATTTAATTTCACCACATTAAGAAGTAAATTACCAAGTTGATCAAATTACGCGCCACTCAGCCGAGTGGGAACTTAAACAAATTTCTGAGCTCTAAGCAGAAAAAAAAAGTCAAGAACAAGATATTAAATATTAGACTGCGCTGTGACGTAATTACGTATTTCGTTTCTTAACGCATTCTGCCTCCTTTGTTTATCGCAGCCGTATATTTTCCTCTAACCCAGGATTTAATCTCAAACTAAGCGGCGGGTATATCTGTATGCGATCTGAGGTGAATGGGCAAAGTCTACAAACATACCCAGATATCTTTGCTCAGGTGTCGCGGGAGGCGCACACACGGTTCACTAAGAGGAGCGTTTGACAATGCCCTACAAATTTTTGGATAAGGAATATCAAAAGTATGTATGTATGTGTATTCTTTAATGTACAGCAGTATACAAAAACCAGTATAATGCTTATTATTAAAGCACAAATTACAAAAGTTAATGATGTGCGTATTTAAGAGTTAGTGACACTTTTGCCATAGCAAAGTGTTTCGTTATATATAGCAAGGGCATCTTCAATCTCAGGGCTAGAGTCTTACCACAACCCTCCAAACATCACAAACAAAAAGATTTTTACGTTTTTTTTTAATTATTTATATGAAATTATAAAGATTTTTTTAATAATTTATCAATATAAGTTTGTCCTTAATGTTAATGTTAGTCTAACACAGTAAATAATCTGCATTGTAAAAATAAGCTTGTTAAAAAATACTATAAAAAATATAAGAACTTTCCTAACATAAAGAAATTTCGCAAGCGTTATTTAATTTAGATATAAGATTTGTTATTAATATACTTTTAAAATTTTTTTCTTGTTATCTTATCTTTTAAAGTGCAAGGCATTTCTTTAGTGAGGCGCGGAAGAAGAAGGTATTAGATTGTTCTTTTGCCGTACACATACATTGTTAGCCCGCGCCGTACGTAACCTGTTACTAGTTATTGATCGTGCTTGTATAGGTGTTCAATTTTCGTAATGCCTAAGAGTCAATATGTTTCTAAATGTATATCGAAATCGGTCATATTAAAGACTAACAAGAGTTGCACTACAGGTACACTCTCACAACTTTAGAATATAAATGCCTTCTCCAAACCTTGTGTGCATCGATGTATAAAGTACTCTTATTACACATACAGTCTCGGGCCGATGAAAGAGCTCTCTAGGGGCAAACGTCGGACCTTTTAATGGGAACTGCTCGCTCCCGTGTCTGAATGAAAAATAAGGATAGCAGTTTCGTTGCGGAACAAAGGTAAAGGTAACAATGTCCTCGGAAAATCGTTGGAACTACGTTTACGTTTTTCTTTGCGGCTATGGTCCTATGTCACGTATTCGTCACATAGTTTTGTGGTTTATTTGGAAACAGAAATTGGCATACTTCGTAAAATAATTGGTTCGCTTCGCAATTACGTTATTTTAAAAATAAAAAAAAAAGAATATTAGGAATACTTTTTAGGTATGTCTAATATTCCCTTTTCCCCTCCTACTAAGCTTAAATTAATTTGCAATATTTAAATTTCGTTTCGGTTAATTCAGATCTTGCCAAACTGTTTAACTTTTTTAATGTTACTTTTTACGTTTCCCTACCTCCAAAGGAAAAAAGGAACTCGTATAGGATAACTTGGTTGTCTGCCTGTCTGTCCGTCAAGATTCTTTTTCTTAAAGACACGTTGATGTATAAAGTTATTTCAACTCAATAACAAATACCGAAGTCTGCGATCCGTTGAAGCTGTGAAAAAAATCAGCCCGCTAAGTGTACGGAATCAAAAAATATGGTCATATTCATATTCCATACTACAGTAAATTTGAAGTAACATTACAGAAAAAAATTTGATGTTGGACTTTGATAAATCAAAAGAAATCTTATGAAAACCATAAATCTTAAAATAACTTGTATCACTAAGAATAATATTTATAGAACAGTTGTATAAGAGAACGCAAAAAAGGCGAGTGTCGTGAGTTGCGATGCGAGCCTTGACGAGCATCGCAAAGAGAGACACCGCGAGCCTTTTTTTCACTGAATTATACAGTATTTTCTCTACGACTACGCGAAAATAAAACATTAAAAAAACCAAAAATTATTTATGGAAACGAAGGTGTAGAGTTTGAATGGAGTTACGAAGGTTATTGAAGGATTACTAGTAATATAAATATATTAAATATTTATACTTCAATATTATCGCAAATAGTTTTGATTAATTATTTGCGATAATATTGAAGGATTTGGGACATTCTGCAGTTTTAAAGCGAATTTTGTTGCTGGCTTTGCAGTGAAGATAAAGGCACACGCTATGTCCCCGGGCGCCGGCAGGCACTTCGGTGCCTGCTGCCTGCCCGCCTCCCCCCTTGTAACCTAAAAAAAAAACGTTGTCCTGCCTGAATTTAAGCTCGACTCTTATTAGCCAATTAACTTATCTGGCCGAATATATGAAATAATAAATTTCAATCATTTGTTTGAATTATTTATTTGAAGTATCCAAAAACATTTACATTTTTTAGCATTTTTAAATAATCTTTCGACTTCTCCTTTCTTTTTTTTATTTCCGCTTTCCCTGGAAAATGAAACAAAATAAATAGATTTTTTTTAACGAATATTAGGAATACTTTTTAGGTATGTTTAATATTCCCTTTGCCCCTCATACTAAGCTTAAATTAAAAGCTTGTATTAGGAGTGGGTATAATAATAATTTATCTCAATTTGACAATTACACAAGGCAGACACACGATAGAAATATAATACAAAATACAGGTAATGAATATGATTCTATCACAGAAAAATATGTCCTTATTTTTCTGTGGATTCTATTAACGTTTAGCCTATTCACAGGCTTTCAACCCTAATATATTTTCAACCTAAGTAGCCGGTTGATACAAAAAAAATAGTTGTGTGTAAAGTCGGTTTACGGGCGATAATTTTACGTGATAGCGCTCAACTATTAGACCGATCGTGCCTCTCTATCGCTTGTTCTTGCTTGCATGCTCGGCTCAGACCGAACGTGACAATGAGTCATGCTTTTCCGTGCGTGCAATCGGCGTTCGTCGATTTATAAGATTAACATCTTACACGTCGCTGTTACCTATAACACAGGCATTAAGTTGTCTACCTTAGGAACAGACGTCCGTGTGTCATATAGTCCTGTATATACATATTTATTTATTTAATGATAGATTGAGAATTTTTCTACGAATATGTAGGACAAACAGATAAAAAATTTTCCTACCACAAGTTTTATAGAGGTCAGTAAAAGTCAAATATTCGAAGTTCTTAGTTTTATATGCCGCTTATATCGCGTAGGGCTGTGTATGTGATGATGATATAGAATTTTTGGAAGTACGAAGCAATGCCACAAGCTACTGCTAGTATTACGTGAATAAAGCTTAAACCATAGTTAACAAAAACACTTTTGGTGGCCTAAACTCGTCATTAAGGGCCGGCAGCGCACCTGCTGGCCTTCTGGTCGCGTGTGCTTTGTTTGTTAAAATTTGCTCAACTAATGACATTTGGCCGTATTTCTGTTACGAAGTAAACCTTTTTCATAATAATTATAACTGAATAAGTACAGTAGATTCAATTTTTTAAATTAAAATTACTTATGCCGAAATGTTAAATTAATCTGTTCTCTCAAGGCGACTTAAGAGATCAGATTAATTTTGTAAAACTCTCGGCATAGATTTATTGTAGATATGATGAATTCTCGGTGGCCCAATTTTCCGAATCACTGATAACTAAAAAAGAATTCGAAAGAGATTGTTAAAGTTAATTCAAATAAAGCATCATTTAAATTTGAGCGTTCCTTTCTTGTCGAGAGTTTTGTAAATTGGCAATATTATATTGAATTCAGATATCACAAACTAAGACAAGTTCTTATGTTAAATAATACTTTTGTGTTTTCAGTATTCAAAAATCTAATCAAGAAAAAAATTGAATACGTTTTAAGATACTTAAAAGAGAATATAGAGTACATTACACCTGAATGATTTGTGGCACAATCCAAATTGTTATCAAAGCGATAGATTCACTAAATTTAGACAGTTTTTGTTTGTTATTTGTAATTTCCATCTTTTAAAGTTTACTTTGTAAACGAATTTTACAGTGCTATTAAAAAGCTAAATACTTCCTTTTCAACTGCATGTTCTTTTTTTTTTATTTTTTTATATATCGTCATTGTATCTTAAAGTGGATTTCATTGCTTTTCGGCGAAATTTGACTGCTTTTATTTTCGGCATTATTGTGATTGAGATCTATTTTACTTACAAGGTACCCGCGTTTAGTTCTCGTATGGGTAATATTTTGAAATAAATAAACAAGGTTCTTTACAGTGCCACAGTTTATTATGTATCAAAGAATATCACAAAATATTTATACTAGGTTGAATCTACTATTATATAAATGTTACACAATAAACTATTTCAATTACTATAATATTTCTGTTTTTCTATATCCTTAAAATGTCATCGTAGATCAATTGACGGAGAGTTTTCTTCGCCTTCCCGCCAATTGCGTCTCTCATTTTTTTTTCATTATTGACAACAACCTATCTCTTTAATACCACAAATGGCGGTATTGCTCACGAAAGTGGTTACAAAAATGCTGGCGACAAAATGAATAGAAGTCACGAATTAAATATATCATCTCATCGACTCTCGCTCCGTATTAAATATTAATCCCAGGTGTTTATTATAAACCTTTAGTTAAAGAGGCGAAAACCCTCACACGTAATACATAGAATAAATATTCGTTCTAGGATGTTATTGAGTTACTTTTAATCATTTCATTATCCTACTTTATAAATACATACATTTTTGATCAAATCAAAATTATAGTTATTTATAATAGCAATCCACCAACGAGATAAAAAACCAGTTTCAAAGTGTCGAACGAAATATTATGTAACTATATTTTATTATTAATGTAAAAATTTTGAATTCAACAACGTTTCTTTGCTTTTCGCAATTTTTCGCCTTCTTATTGTCTTAATGTGTTTAGTATAGCAGTACAGTAAATGAGGAACAAACTACATTGTTTGACTTATATATAAAAATTTACTTAAATTTGAATTCATATTCGTTTTATGAAGGCACTACGAGAGCAAAAAAAATATGATCCATTTATAACACTTGGATAAATTCACATTTGTCGTATCGTAAAATTTTATTGCGCATTATAATTAATGCATAATTTATATTTTAGCAGTCTTTACAAATGGCGCTGTTATCATAACTAGCTGGTACCCGCGACTTCGTTTATATTTATATCTAACATTGTTAATAAATAAATAAATATATACAGGACTATATGACACACGGACGTCTGTTCCTAAGGTAGACAACTTAATGCCTGTGGTATAGGTAACAGCCGCCTGTTATACACAAATATTTTTTTTTTGTAAATATATAAATACATACATATGGATAATACACGGTTCATGGTAGTGCTACGGAACCCTAAGAATTGTCAACAAACATTAACCTTTTTTTATATCACTTGTAATGTCCAGCTGGACTTAAGAAATATACATAAAAAGTGAGATTTTCACATTTTGATTTGCTTACCAGGCCCCAAATCTCCCCTCTCCCTTTTCTTTTCCCTCATGTACTTTAGCATGGGATCTCCATCTCTCTCCACATCCATGAGTCTTGACTCCAGGTCTCGATCACCTTTGTACCGAGCAAGAGGTTTGGATGCTTCATGGACAAAGTCCTCAACTGCTGCTTGTTGGGACTCTATTTGTTTGAGGCTGTAAAAGAGTATGATAAGTCTCCTAAATTTATATGTAAGAAGTACACAACATATTTATAAAAATCTGAAATACTTAGAAAATATTTAGTACTTTATGTTAATTAAGTTAATTACTTACCCTTTACTCCATTTCTTATATTTTTCATCCAATTCTTTTTGCCTTTCAGCTTTTTCCTTTTGTTTTTGCCTGTCTTCTGATGTTTCCCTCTTGCCTGAAATAATACATGATATATTAGAAACTTAATAACTCTTGGGTCAATTTATGGTATGTTAATGATTGGGTTTTGTATATTTAACAAAAATATTTAACTTACTCTTCCTTGACACAGCTTGAGCATTCCTCCCTGACATTTCGTCAGTCATATTTTTGAACGCTTCATCCTCTTTTCGTCTAAAAGCTTCATTTTCTTGCTTTAACTGTTTAGCATCTTGTAGTCCTGCTTTCTTGCCGTCCAGTGTCTTTTCCATTTTTTTATTTGTTGGTGGGGGTTCATCAATTTCCCTTTTGAAATTCCTCCTTTCATTATTTGGTTTCTCACCTCTCCTTACTGGAGACAAATCAGAATCACTGTCATTATGTCTCTGCTTATAACTTACCTTTTGATTGTTCCTTCTGTCATAATTTTTACTTCTTTCTTTTCTTTCTGTCTGAGGGTCGGAATCACTATCATGTCTTTTTCTATAATTTCTTTCCAGTGATTGCTTTCTTGATTGTTCTGGATAAGATGTTTGTTGATTTCTCTTTGCTGACATAGTATTTTTGTCATACATTTGCTTTTCACGGGAGTGTTTCCTTTTTCTTGGTGGAGATTCATCAGAATCTGATGCATGTT
>JANCMC010029028.1:0-12257 GCA_024363005.1 Charaxes varanes | reverse complement strand
TGTCACTTTGTGATATTAGTCGTAAGGTTGTAGAAATCGTGGGGGTTCCGAGGATGACGTCAGATGGCAATCGGTTACCTTAACTCACCCCACAGCCACATCTTCTACAATCTAAGGGGACCCTGGAATTTAACCGGGATAGCGCTAGGAAGAAGAAGAAATACATTCCTATTACAAACATGCATTTAAAAGCTTTTATTTAATTTGCAATATATGTATGTTTGTTCGGGAGTAGCCTTACAACTCAATTTTGGAGCAAATATCTTATATCGAATAAGTATTTTGCAGACAAGTGTATATCGGATGTCAGCATTATTATGATGACCTGGAACTGATATGATGATAGGACTGGAAGGATGCCATATGAACTCCGTCATAAAACGATATAACCACATTGAGTTTGGGCTCGTTTGATTCGTCTTGACGAGTGCTTTGTATATCACATACATTTAAATAAAATCTTAAAAAAAGAAAAATTACTTAAAATGAGTTTATCTAATGAATGATGGAGCTTAAAGGGTAGTCATAGGAACTCCATAATAAAACGACATAATTCCATCGATTTTGGCTCTTCTGATTCGTACTGACGAGTACGAAGATATTTAGATTGTATCCAGGGTCTGATGATGGAGCTGAAAAGCGGTCATAGGATCTCCGCCTCAAAATGATATAAGCCCAAAATAAAAATTTTTGTTTTTAAATCTTTTTACTTTAAATTTATTTTCTTGTACATCCGTTATAAGATAGACTGGCTGAAAATGCTTTCAGCATTAAGCCCATCTTGTTGTACTATTTTTTATAGCTAAACGACCAAAAAAGGGAAAATAAACTACAAAATGTAATAAATTTAATTTTTTTTTTCATATAACAAGGGGCAAACGAGCAGCCGGCTCTCACCTAAGTGTCTACCGACAATTGGACAGCTGCAACATCGGAGGGCTAGCAGATGCGTTGCCGGCCTTTAATAATAATAATAATGTAATATCCTTATTTTTATGTTACAGAGAATTATAATCGGGAGTGTCCAAAAAATTGTTTAAATCTAGATACAGTTCTGTGACATACCCATGTGTGGAAGAAGGTAAATATTGCTGTATATTTATCTTCTTCCACACATGAAAATAAAAGGACTTTAAAAATTATTTCTTAAAGATTTTCTCAGAAAATTGAAAGGTATAGAAGTCGTTAATTTATGAAAATTAAACGTATCACATATTTTTAAAAATTATGACTTTACGTGAGTTGACATGTGACATTTAAATCTGTACTGTGAGTCATAAATTTATGAAACTAGTTAAACGGGATCTACTTTTTGTAGTATGCTGCCATGTAAATAATAATTTACTCCATATTCGTGAAAATTGCCTAAACAGAAGGTCAAGGCTTAAATTATTATAATGCGGTACTTAAGAGAGGAAATTGTTACTATCAAGGAATATTTATTGATCGGTAATATAATATTTATAGATTTTTTGTTACATGAAAAACGAGTTCTGACAGAGGTCGCTGTTTTTTTCCTACTATTTAATTTTCATACATTCCTGATGTTTATTTATACAAAGCATTTATTTGCCGTTGAAACTTTGAAGCTTTTACTGTCCTTTATATTCTTCTTCTTCCTAGCGTTATCCCGGTAAAGCACCAGGGTCCGCTTAGATTGCAGAGATTTGGCTGTGGGGCGATTTAAGATGACCGATTGCCATCTGACGTCATCCTCTGAACCCCAGCGAACTCTAAACCTACCAACAACCACCGGTCTGTGACATTAATTGGGTCCCACTGTTTTCACCTTCCGAAACACGGAGAAGGTCAAATATCAAATATAAATCAGTGCTAGAACGGGTCACCCATCTATCAGCCGGTCGCAGCAAGTGCTACTTAACCTAGCCATCAACTCAAATGCCGACCACTGATTAGGCCACGACCTCCTCACTGTCCTTTATATTACAAATCGTTAAACTTAACTAATATCAATTACACATTTCAAAAAATACTTTGAGCATATAAAATCAACTGTATACTACAAGTAACGCGAAGAATGCGAGAGGGATGGCGTCAGAATATAGACAGCACGCCTAAAGCCCTGAGCTGTAATCATGACTTGATTGTGCAAGGCACGAGCGAGCTTTGTTTTCATTTCAAAGCATTAATAAGCGTATAAGCGAAGTTTATGGCACTTGCGATCCATTCGCTGATACCTTATAAAGGTTACTAGTGAAAATAACTGATGTTAATACATATATTTTAGAAACAAATACTGCGAGCTTAAAAACAAGTGACACATATGTATATGATGTGCACGTTATGCCAGTCGAAGAATGCGTGAGGGTTGGCGTCATCTATACAACACGGCTGAACTCTCAGAGATATTCGATTTTGTTTGTAGATATTGTGTAAAGGTTAGTAATTATGAATATTGTACTAGTTCTTTTTTTATGTGTGATGGGCATGTGCTTGACCGCAATCACACCTGATGTTTAAGTGTAAATGCGGTCTACGGTAGAACGCGTTTGCCTCGAATGCACCTATTCACTCTTGCTTTATAAATACCCATGTTGTAGTGGTCTGGGAACACAGGGACCGGAACCGGGAGAGCATTCTACGACTGAGCCATACGGACATGGAAAGAAACATTGAAACGCTTTTTACATACGGGAAGGGGGCATGTTAACAATGTTAGGGTGGATATCCGCACGGCACCTGCTGCTTCGATGGTAAAAAGGTGATGGAAGTATAAACTTGTATAACTCCTGCACACTGTAGAGGACCAATTAACACACCAGAAACAATAGTCCCATGCCATCATCAAAAATTTACTTCTAATATTAACATAGTTTATCAATTGCCTTGTCATGATTCATATTTGTCAAATGTACTATCATTAAAAGTGTAAATTGAAATCATACTTTTAGATTTGTATTAAAAATGTTATCAATTCTAAAACACTCGTCCCTATAAGATACCTATCCTCAGTGGATCTGTAGACTTATCATACATAGCGGGACATTAAATATAGATGACCCAAGTCTCTGACCTAGAGTCAGAGGTACAGAATAAAAAAAAAACATTAAACAAGCCACCCCATGACAGTGTTAGAACAGCTAGAGGCTTAGGTAGACTTCTGTATCGCATCTGTTTGTATAGCCTCTGGCATAGAATAGTGGGTCTATACTCTTTACGTGGAAATTTTTAAGTATGATAAAACACGCTTCCCTTCTCCTCATAAATAATAGTAAATAGCAGTTCATGATTGGTATATAGTTCGATCATAAATACGCACTTACATTACAATTTAGTGATTTGGGGCAAATAGATCAGTCTTTTAGGAGATTTCATTAGTTTATTAGTATTAAAAGACTACTGTCTTGTTGGGTGGATGTTGTTGAAACTGATTGGAATTCGTCCAGTTGATGAACAAATTCCTGAACAGTTTTATCTAACTGCTGAGTGGCGAATATAGAAATAGGTTAAATATGTATTTTAAAATCGTCACACGCTAATCAACCAATATGCCTACTTTTACTATTTCATATTGTATTTTCTCAATAAGTGATTGTAAATCTTTTGAGAAAATAAAGCTTTAATCCGTAAAATCTATTGCATAATATATGTTATGCCGGTGGAGACTAAGGCTTAACCCATTATTGTCGTCACACAAATCTAGATGCAAATATATTCGTTGTTATACATTGATTACTCCGTTTAAATAAATAAAGATGTTATTTTTTACATTCGTTATTGACCCACAATGCATTTAACTTCAAACCTTGACATTTATCTGGGCGATTTTCTAGGATGTAGATCAATATTATTGTTATTCTATTTTCTTACAGAAAAAAACAGATGTCGATAAATTTTGATGATTCAACGGTTTTTATAACATCCTGAAATGTCCTAAAATGGATAAAAATTATGCTTAAAGTAATTAACCTTTTAAATCGCTATAATTGACATTAACGGTATTAGGTTCTCTGTAGATTAGGCACTGCGTCTACTTTATAACACAAGACAAACTTGACAGTGTTATAGACAACTGAGGCCCTAGCACGAACATTTGGAACCGTTCGAATTCGAAGATTTAACTCTATTTAGCATTAATATAAGGCACAGGAGGCAAGCCTTTATCGTGTCACGCTTTTAATCAATGCTGATGCAACCCGAGTTGTCACTAATTATGGTCCGATGTGGGCCTAGCACGAATATTTTGAAAGTCAACTCTTCGACTCGAACGGTTTGAAATATCAATTCTAGGGCCTCAGGTAGGCCGGGGAAGTGGTGAGATGACTTGGGCGCATTTGCGGGAAAGAAATAGATTCAAGTAGCCCAGGATAGGAAGGCGTGGTTGGAGAGGGTATAGGCCCAGCCGTGGGCATTATAGGCTAATAAACAATCTTGGTTTTGTTATTGGCAGTATGAAGTAAGTATAATAGCAAAATAAAGGATCCAGCACATATTATCTATAAAAATAAAAGATATTTCAAAAACTTTCGTTTTTTCACCTTGTTTTTACATTTTTAATTTTGGATGTGGTACAGTTCGTGATTTAATTAATACACAGAAATGAAACAAGATTAAAATTTGCAACCTATTGCAAACGGGAAGAAATTGTCTATTGGCCCACAAGTAATCTGCACATATATCAATACTGATTAGGTGTCGTTTAAATTAATAAATAATGGTACTTTAACTAATTACGTAAATTGCATTATACACATTATATTGGTAACTTAACTATGCACACCTTTGGCGTAAGAAATAACAATAAATAATAATAGAAAGTGTCAAATATGCTGTTGGTACTTTTGTTTATTGTACTAGTTTGATATTTTATTGTCCTTGATAAATGGCAGAGGAGGTCGTATTTTAATTAGTGGCTGTCATTTGAGTCGATCGCTAGGTTAAGCAGTGCTTACCGCGACCGGGTGATAGATGGGTGATCCAATCTAACACTGGTTTTCAAATAAACCGACCTCGCTCGACCTCTCCCGTTTTTCAGAAGACACGTAAAATAGTGGGTCCCGATTAATAATCAATGAGTGATATTAGTCGTTAGATGTAGAGATCGAAGGTTCCGGGGATGACGTCAGACGCCAATCGGTCACGAGTTAAGAAACTCGTCCCGCAGCGAGATTCGCGAGGTAGAAAATACTTGAGAAAAAAAAGAGTACGTTTAACATCCATATTCCAAAGATTAGCAAACAAATTTAAAGTACCAATGAATTACCTACGAGATTATATTTATTGAAAATGTACCTACATTACAATCTAACCAATGCAACCTTTTTATTTATTGCATTTTATTGAAACACATCTCATATACAACATACGAGACACTTTCTATATAAAATCAACAATTTGCATACGAACTAAATCTTATAATCTAATCATTGGTTAAAATACCTCAAAAAATTACATTTTTCTCAAACATGCTATCATCAAACAAAGCAAGCAAATTAATGCCTATGTCACTGATATACATATAATTTACGAAAATAATAATTTGTCAAATAAACGTATAAATATCTTGTCTACCTAATATACAGAGACAAATATAGATGACTAGCCTTTGCCCACAACTCCACTCGCGTTAAATGTCAAAAATTCCTCAAATTTATTTTCTAATTGAAATGATATATTATGTAAGTTTGAGTAGTAAGGGCATAAAAGCTACATATTACAGTATATATGTGGCAGGCAATTTGTATAATGCCGCCGTATACACGTGGCAGTCAATTTATATAATGCCACCGTTTACATACCGCTTCGTCAATCTAAAAACGCTCGTAGTTATGTAATATGCTGAATATCACTACTCGTTCAATTCAACTCGGTTGCGGATTGGTTAGAAGCGGACTGGCGTTCGCTGGGCGTTTCGCGGTAATTTTTTTATTTTACCACAGAAGTTTCTTAAATTCACTATAACAAATTTCTTTAAAATTACAATTATCTCGTGAAAAGTCTTTTGAACACGTAGTATTTGCACTATTTTCAATATTTTTTTGTTTCATAAAACGACTACTTCAAGCCATTTTGTTTGTTTTGATCAACAGCGACTCGCGTGGTAAGAAACAAAACTAGATACTTCAATTTGCCGCGGCATTAAATAGACGGCATTTAAATAGTCAATAAAATGTTTAGGCATTATATATAATGTGACGGCAGTACACATTTTGCCTTCGGCATTTTACATAACTACGAGCGTTTTTAAACTGACAACGCCGTATGTAAACGGCGGAATCGTGCAAATTGCCTGAGAAATATACAGTGTTTAAAAGACATCCATACCGGATACACACCCATGGGTTTAGTACATGATACTAGACTCGCCAGTGGTGAAATATTTGTTGGTTTCTTCTTGAAATGTACTATTTTTTTTTTGCCATTTCTTTTCCTGAATCTTGTATAATATCATTATTACTATGTGCCCCAAGACGATTTTAAATCAGAAAGAAATTTATTCAATATTTTTACATCAACCCGCAATGTAAATAGAACTTAAAAGTACGTAACAGGGGTACCGCGGCGCGGGTCGTTGACTTGTTTCGCGCGTCAACATTTTGTTGACGATTGCTTCCCAACGTTCACGATATATTGCGCGCTCGAGAATGGGACGAGGATGGCAATATCTTTAACATCTCATTTCCGACATGAATGATTTTTGTGATTTTATTTAGGACATTAAATGTAGCCTTATCACAAAATTTGCGGTACAATATCTTTACACCTGTATACTAAAATCACTTTAACACACGTATGTGCAATGACAAACGCTTAGAATTACATGATACTTCATCTTCCGGCTCATATATAATAGTGCAATTACGAAGCCTTGGTTGATAACGATACTGTGTAATGTACATATATATAATATGTATGTAAAAATAAACAATACTTTAACTTCATTTTTTTACCTTCAAGCATTAAATTCAGATTTAGGAAACACAATATGTCCAAAACAAAGAATTATTCTCTTGAATTTTTTATACAAACATTTAAACAAAACCATACCTAATATACACTTACAAAAGCGCTTTATTGATTAAAATAACTTCATCTTTTTAGGGTTCCGTAGTCATACTAGGAACCCTTATAGTTTCGGTCTATCCATCCGTCAGTCTGTCCGCTTGCACGATAATTCACCTTTTCATTGAAAGTTAGTTTGAGCGAAATTGGAGTACAACTTTTGAAATTATTTAGCAAATCCCTTTATCGGGTACCAGATACGAAACCCTTCCATATAAGCGTGTATTCACACGCTCTTGGCCATTTTAAATCTTTATCCTCATTAGTTGGTTGTGTAATTGCTTTTAGTAATTTTATCTATATTCTTTACTGTGTTAGTATAAACTCTTTTATAATTCTACCCTCAAAACGAGACTTGCTCTACTAGTTAGGTAAACATATAGAAATATAGTATAATTTTACATACGACAATGTTTATAACAATGCCTTTAGTGAAAATGTATATGTTGATTAGCATATAATATGATAAGCAGTTATATCAGTTGATTTTCTAAGTCCTAACAGGTAGTACTAGGTTTCGGTCCTCGAATCCAGGTCACACGATTATGGGTGGTGGTAGGGCACGCGGTGCCGTGGGTCAAATATATACCACGAAGAGTAGCATCGACAGGAGCAGCAAGGATGCTCCACCCACGCTGATACGCGACGATTTCGATAAAATACCCTTCCCTGGAATGACAAAGAGGTTTTTATATATTAAGTGTGTGAAGCAAAACTTCAGGCAACATTTTACAAAAATTGCGCACACGGAATAGTATAAAATTTGACACAATTATAATTTATCTGGAGAATGGTGTGCGAATGATAATATTTTTATGAAATACACACTGTTAATGCATTAAATTATTAAAATAAATCTTACGCACACCAATACCAAACTATTTACACACACATGTGTACATTTTACTATTGGTGTAAAAGCGTACAAATGACGACCGTATGTATGTTAATTATCAGATATAGCAAGGTCGTTGGACAAAGAATTAAAATTTTGTTTAATTTAGATTTAAATAAGCATCTAATATGCAAATCTAAAGATTTTTGGCCGAATTTGGACTAGCCACTAACACTATTATTAACACTAGCTTGCATATCCGAAATAAATTAATTTAGAATTTGAATTATTAAAGATGCATGTAATAAGAAAATTGAGTCAGCTTACATCGTTCAGCCAATTGTCTATAGCAGCAACAATCCCTAAGGCGCGCGTATCGTACACAGTCTCGAGCCAAGGGTCTGCAGCGATGTGGACCCACGTAGCAGGTGTGGGGCAACCAGGGGAAGGGCTCGGGTATGAAGTGCCGAGATGCGTTGCCGGCCTTTAAAGACGAGTTTAGGCCACCGGGAACTCTCACAAACCGCACGAAACGCGACCACAATACCATCACTTTAAGTGACAGCATTGCCGCCACTTCACGCCCATCTCATGTGAGAAAGAGGTACTGGTACCCGGACGCGTGGGCCCAATTCAGCCACAAGCGTGGCGCTACCTCTAATTAAAATTATATGCAGAATACCTCAAGTTTAAATAAATTAGCCGAGCAAGTGCATGACAGACACGCGCACTGAGGGTTGCGTACCACCACAAAAGAATTACACCACAAATACTTTACGATTTCTATTTTTCATAGGATTTTTATGATATAACTACAAGTTTACGGATTCCGGATTTTTTCTATATGATATAGCTTTTTGCCGATCTAAGATTGATCTCAACATTTAAAAGAGGTATATAAAATTCGTTTTAAATGCAAGTCGTAAATCCGTCGTGAATCCAGGCGCAGGTCCACCGTGGCGGACACGATGGGCATGCCCACTACACTAACAGACTTGTGAAAAATGTACAAACATCTTGAGCTATGACTTATGATAATACCTTCAAAAATATTATTCTACTAGTAAATGGACTCGAAACTCCGTCTCCTAAATAACTGCTCGGGACGACTACTAAGATTTGTGATTCGACATTGCTTCAATAATTATTCTTAAAGAAAAAAAAGGAAAGAATTTTGTAAAAAAATATAAGGGTTTTTTCGTAAATTGCGAGTGTAATTGAAATTCAAATTCAGGACTGTGCCTCCAATTTCGAAAAAGGAAGGGGGAATATATGTATTTGAAAAGACAATTTATATCCTCCCCCCCCCCCAATATTGTTATCATCAGTTTTCTCTACTACGTTAAATGAGAGAATACTAGTAGTATATATCTACAATGTAATCTCTTTATAACGAATCTCAAGGGACCGAGCATTTTTATTCGTTATAGAGAGTTTTCGTTACAAAGACAGACTAAGGAAAAAGAACTTAAACTACTATCGCAAGTATCAAAGGCACTTTTTCGTTAACAGATAATGCTTTTCTTTTACTAGTCATCTTGACAGTTTCAATGCAGTGCAATGCTGTCACTTTTAGTGATAGTGTTGTTGTCGCGTTTCGTTCGGTTTGTGAGACTTCCCGGTGGCCTAAACTCGTCATTAAGGGCCGGACGATTTAACAGAAGGTCTGTTAGAGTGCGTACAGTCTAAAAATGTAAGCCCTGCCCAAATATTCACCTTTATATGCAAAAAAGCGTGTAGACCCAAACACAAAAGCTCGTCAATATCATTGGCTATGGTGGATTTTGAAAAGAACATAGAACTAGAAGATCTTATAGTGTATACGAAAGCTCGTTTTTAGCATTTACGCCAAAATATCAACGAGAAAAAAACTAAAATAAGAATTAGCACCTTGTGAACGCCGACAGAACTATGAAAGAATACTCTACGTCGGTTTATACTAAAAGAAGTTGATAAAGAAGGGAAAAATGACCATTCGTTCGTCTGATATAAATTTTCCTTTACAGTGCGTGATTGAGTTTGAGTTACAAAAGAAACACAGATTATTTAATATTCAGCCAGTTTTAAACAGACCATCCAAGTTCGCCAATTAGAAAAAGTTTTGTCATTTCGCTTTCCTAACGATGTCTTTTATGATCCATTATTATTAAGGGACGAATTCCTTTCGTCGTTGTTTTTTAGACAAATTGTGACAGAGAAGTTAAATGATCGTTTTGGTTGGGTATTGTAAATCAGACAGTATCTACACACAGTTAAGTCCGTCTGGTAATTTTTAACTAGCTTTGTTAAGAGATGTGAAGTAAAATTACTATGTTAAAGCACAAATTTATAAGTGTGACAGTTTTGCAGTAAATTGGCTGGGCTTTAGGTAGATGAGCTCCACTCGCTCGGTATCCATTTTCGTCAGCTACATAGTCTACCCTGTAGGTGAGTCAGACCTTCTACAAGAGCTGCTCAATTCTGTATACATTTATTGGTAAAGAAACAGCACTTTTGAAATACATAAAAACTAAACATAAGACTATCACTCACACATACACAACCATTTATCCGTAAAGTTACTTATTTATACTCATATATTTTATTATCTATATAAATCCAAAAGTATTTATTGTTACGAATGTGTATGTGTCTGTGTCAGTCGTCATGTGTGTTCTAAAACGTATAATCTTGATCTTTTTTCTTTCGTTTTTTTTTATATATAATCTTGACCTGCCTTGTCCTACATCATAGACTTGAGTTCATAGAATTTTTTTTTTAATTTATCCTGTCTTGTCCCAAAGCCGAGCAAAAGTATGTATAGTTTCCTCCATTTGGCTGTGTCCTGTATTCCGGTCCTGTCGAAAGATTCGTACTTTGCCGATGTCTTCATGTCTACTCTGTTACCAAATTTCACGTGTGTACATCCCGCGGTTTTCGAGATTTCGTGTTAGGTGACATTTCGCTTATATGTATATAAATGTATTTATGTATTTGTCTGTATGTAAAATTATAAATTGTCATATTACAGCCTACAATAACAGGGGCTGGGCGTAATAGTTAATCTATACTAATGTGTAAAGGCTGAAGAGTTAGTTTGTTTACTTGAACGCGATTTACGCGGACGAAATTGCGGGCACAGTTAGTTATAAATAAAATTTTCACGGACATAATCTATTGTTTTCCTCTATTCAGGTACCATAACGTTTATAATAGGCTTTACGGGATGTGTCGGTGCCTTAAACAATAAAACTAAAATAATAAATCGGCGTAATAAAGGAAAAATTATGTTCAAAATTGGACTTCTAATAGAAAATTTCGTTCATAACATTACCCCATAAATTTTAGGATAATATCACGTGTTCTTTTCTTTTTCTAAATAAGAAATATTCTCTCTAAAACACATTTAAGTGTTTTGTATACGATCGGTACGTTTATTCGTCAGCCGACAAAGTAGCTTATATATTTTTTGTTTGTATTGGACTTTTATGAGTTTATCCCTTATTATATAAAGGAGAAAATATTCCGAATTGGACTGCTAATTTAATTTCGTTTTATCTTGTAGTGCAATATATTTTCTAGGAATATTATTTGTGGTTATTATATTATTTATATAATGTATACTAATATATATAGAACTTTTGAATTGTACAGTCGTGAATAAATTTGTTTTAGGTGAAAATATTCAACAATAATTAATTTGTAAAAAGAGTACAAAGAAATTTAAGAAGGTAATTTTATTTTTGGGTGAAATATTTTGTACTTTTTTTGAATTTGGAGTTAAAAACGATTTTAAGCTCGAAATATTTGGGAGTAAAATTAAGTAGATGTTTTTTTTTTTATGAAAAACGATGGGCAAATAAGCAGGTGGTTCATTGGAGTGACATTCGACAGTAGTCAATATAGACTGCTTGGACATTTCTGAGACAACCAGAAGGCGCACAGATAGAAGATATCTTTTAAAGAATAAAGATTTAATCTATTTATGTATAGATTTGTTCATGCGACAGTACATACATAGAGTGCCATACATTATATACTAACAAAAGAAATACATAAGACAAATATATTTAGAACCAATACTAATAGTCCTACCTACTCGCATAATCTGAATGTAGATTTTTTTAATGAATAAATAATCTATATAAAAACTCATTGTTCGTTAGTCTCGCTAAAATTTGAAAACCACTGGACTATTTAATTTTTTTTTATTAGCCTGTAGTGTCCCACTACTGGACAAAGGCCTCCCCCTTCTTGATCCACCTTTTAAGTTTTTTTTTTTACTTCCTTCCCCTTATTTCAGGGATGGTTTAAAAGAAAGAAAGAAAAAGTCGAAAGATTACATGGAAGCTGGAGCAGTTTGCTTAATTACTTCTCGAATCAACGTTACTAGTAAAAAATAGACCTGAATATTGTAAAA
>JANCMC010029007.1:0-73102 GCA_024363005.1 Charaxes varanes | reverse complement strand
AACTGCACAGTTAAATCGCAACGATTTATCGATACGTGTATAGCGGACATTAAAAGGAACGTTTTATTTAAAAATGCGAACAATTGTTTTGACACTATGACTAATATAAACAGCTAATTGACGTTACAACAAAATATTATACTTTATTTATAAAATTAAAAATAAAAAAAAAACAATAAAAGTTTAAGTTACAATAAAGGTTAATTCTCTTTTTTCAAGTATTTTATAAATATTATAAAAGGTAAATATAATCTAATTAAAAATATGATTTAGTGTTTGTAAATGTATGTTAGTATTTTTATACGAATATAAAAGTATCCAACTTTATAAAAACAAAATAAGAATGTGATAATTAAATATTCATCATGATATGTAATTCCTGATGGCAAAGTCATTGCCAAAACAAAGCTAAGATAACAAAAAAAAATAATGATTCATAATCAAATCATTTGGTAGTTTTTCCCGGAAAGTTTTCGGGGAGTTTTGAAAATTGGTAATTTTATAGATTTTGATGCACTTCAGGTAGTACCCTCGAGCTTCGCTGGCCTCGTCGCAGGGGTCAGTAGCGTGACCCCAGATCTATAGTCAGTATAGTAGATAGAAATTATTTTTAAAATTCATATTTATAAAACGAGAGTTGGTGTACACCTCGCGGTGCTGGTACACCTAAACTATTGACTTTATGAAAAAAAGGTAAATACGGAAATTGTTTCTAGTTTAATTTTTTATATAGCCGTTTTTACCGTGAAATGAGTCTGGAAGGAGATATTGCCAAAAACCTGCCTTTAGGTGCTATTTTTCCAATATGGCAGCACAAGAGGCAGAAATACGAGAAGAGTCGAAGTTCGGAAAGAGCACGTCAAATCTATAAAATGACCAATTTTCAACTCCCGGAAACTTTTCAGGAAACTGCTGTTTTTCGAACCAAATGATTGGACTCTCAGTGGAAAATCGAAACAAAATTGACTTGTAGTAACTTTATACTTTGTACTTTGAACGACATATATATAACTAGCTTCAACTCGCGACTTCGTTCGCGTTGGTTTCTTCGACATTCATAGAAAAAGTCAAACCTTTATTTCACCCCTTTCCAATTTCATTTTCGCGACAAAAAGTCATTGTCCTTCTCCGAGATCCAATCTATCTCTATACCGAAGTTATCATTATTGGTTCAGGGTCTTAGGTGTGAAAACGTAACAGACTTATATATTTTCACATTTATAATATTAGTCCAGTCGGATTAGCTCAAAAAAGGGAGTAACTGGAAAAAAATTCCCGGTAAATTTTAGACATCCTAAACATTGCAGCGATAAAATTTCTGCCAGGAATTTTTTCCCGGTTAAAGTCTAACCCGACTGGGCTGTATCATAAGAACATATATATATTTTAAGTGACGAGGATAACTATGCCAACGGTAGGCATCTATCACCTAGCAAACATCATACACGCTGTCAGTTTTATACGATAAAGTTTGCGTTTAACCTTTGTGTCTCTTAAATACATCAATCACCATGTAAATCTATTTTTTTATTTGGAAAATGTAATAAAGATGACAGAGGAACCCTTATAAAAGCCAATTTTTAAACAAACTTATACCTGTATGCATAAAAATCGACTGTGCATTCCGTGTGTGTATATTCCACGGGGTTCGTAGATGGTTTGCAGATAAATTGCACCCGGTAGTTGGCGCTACTGGCGGTACCGTACCTAAATTAGGTAGGGTTTATCGCTTAACTCAAACACGGCTGGGCCTTTTTGACTGTTATATGTTTTGTTTCGTGTATTATTATTTCATAAATCACGCATTATTTACGAGAAGGTTTAATAAAAAAAGATAGAAAGGAAACCTAAAAGAAAAATTAAAAAATACGCAAATGTCTAGACTTGGCGACTACTTCGGATTACCTCCAGTAGATGGCCGTCGTACCGAACGTTTCATCTGACCGTAATTCGGGTAATACATCTGCCGGGTCTGCTAGCATATTTATATAAGTTTCTAAATAATAATTAATAGTATAAAATTAAATGAGAATTAAAAAAATCGATTCACATGTTGGAAGACGTATAAAGCTCAATTCTTAATACATATAATTCCACTTACAGTACACTATAGTAAAAGTAAAAAACACCTGCATAATATATGAGTACGTCATACAATGTATAGAATGTAAATATTTCCTTTCCTTTTATACGCTAAACAAATATATATATTTAAACTCTTTGGTTAACTGTACTTGAAATAGTATGTAAGCTTTTTCAATACAATGAGCAATTTTATCATAGTTATCAATAACACAATAATAAAAAATTGCCCAAAGATTAGAAAATTTAGGAATACTTAACTACTATATTAAAATGAGGAGGTCGTGGCCTAATCAGTGGTCTGCATTTGAGTTGATCGCTAGGTTAAGTTGCTCTTATTGCGACCGGCTGATAGATGGGTGACCCATTCTAGCATTCTATCTCCAGACCACCTCCGTATTTCGGAAGGCACGTAAAACAGTGGGAGCCGATTAATATCACTTTGTGATATTAGTCGTAAAGTTGTAGAAATCGTGAGGGTTTCGAGGATGAAGTCAGATGGCAATCGGTTATCTAAACTCGCCCCACAGCCACAGCCTCTACAAGCTAAGCGGACCCTGGTATTTAACCGGGATAACCCTAGGAAGAAGAAGAAGAAGAACCACTATATTAAAAAATTCTATTTGTTATGTCCGTGCCAAGTAAAAGTCTATGTCGAAAACAAACTATAAACTTACATTTAAAAAAAAAAAAAACAAATTTTTAATTCCAATTTTTACGTATCTATGATCTATGATTTAAATTAAAGATATAAAATTAAAAATTATATAAATAAACGAATTACTGTTATTGTTTTTGTAGGAAGAATAGAAGCAACGCGAATATTTATTTAGTGGACACTCCGGTAAAATCAACTCAACGCAAGCGAGATGTTCGCACCAGTGCCCTTCGTAAATGGGTCACAGGCTATTCACGATCAGCGTTGCGCCCCGCTCATGTCGTGTGTACGGGGCCTGGGCCTAGGGCCTCAATTTCACGAAAAGGACGGATACATTGTATATTGTTGACGAGAGCCCTTTTTGTCTCTGGCGCCACGACATTCGTTACTGGTGTTTGATTCTATCTACTCTGACAACGTATCACATTTATTCATGTATCGTCCATATATCGTGTAATATTTATCTTAATGTTAATATTAATGTTTGCATAAAAGTTAGACTTTAAAAACGGAACTCCTTTGTAGTGTGAACATTACATATAGTACTTAATTTACTAGGCTAGGTGGCGTTTTAGATAAAATATCGTTTTAAAAGTTTTTGATCTTTTCATTGATTAAAATTCACAAGAAAAGTTATATGAATCACATATCACAAAGTATAGTTTGGCACGGCCTGGTGCTATTAATATAAAAATAAAAAAAAGTATTTACTTTTACGGCAACATTTGCCGCTAACCATAGAGATGAGTCGCATGTTACAATTGGCTGTCTCTTGTATGAAATTAATTCAACGAAACGTTAGCGTCGTTCTGTCTTTTTTAATTATTTTTTTGTTAATGTCTCTGAATGATATTAGTCGTGAGATTGTGAGGGTTCCGAGAATGACGTCAGACGATATTTGGTCAACTTAACTCGCCCTACTGCCACATCCTCTGCATATTAAGCTAAACTAAAAACTGGGTTGAACAAAACTTCTATAGGTTGCTTTGGATTGGAAGTACAGTCATGTAAAGCCGTCATCGACATGGTCATGTGATTTTTTCTTTTTTTTTGTTGACACACAGACATCTGTTGCTAAGTTAGACAATTTAAAGCCTGTTTTATGAGTATACATACAGTTAACACTCGAAGCGGGAAGTATTTTTCTTTATATCCATTTCACTACTTAATTGGGAAACGAATAGAAAGTGGAAAAATTGTTATATTATAATTATTGTTTTGGTTTTTTAGGGTTCCGTAGTCCTATAAGGCACCCTTATAATTTCGCTCTGAACGACCGTCCGTCTGCGTCTAAAAACTCATTAGGAAAATTATTTTGAACGAAATCGGACAACAACTTTTGAAGTTATATAACAAATACGTTTATGGCGTAACAGATACGGAACCCTTCTATATAAGCGTGTCCTGACACGCTCTTGGCCATTTTATTTAATACATACTTAATATTATAAATGTGAAAGTAACTGCGCTTTACGTTTTCACGCCTAAAACTTTGATCAACTTTTGCATTTTGAGATAGATAAGACGTACTTTAAAAACTACTTTTTATTAAATTGTGTCCGAAATTGAATACGTATATTCAATACCCATATAAGTTAACCCATTTGAGTGTATTTGTTAAGTAACTTATATTAAGATAATTGTATCTAGCCAACACAGGATCTGTTTCCTCGATCGTTTAGAATTCATAATAATAACGCAATCTTACGCGGACATTATTATCTCAAGTGCAAAAAGAGGTTTTGCTTCGATATATTTTAAAACGTGTTAGATATTTAATATTATAGAAATACAATGCATATTTGACTATAAACCAGCGCCATATTGGACCGTGTCCAAATATATCGGTTTTGATTAACGGCCTTATATTTCATACAAATCAGTGCTCCTAATCCAACGGTCGGGGTCGACAATGCCACAACTGGAAAGCATTGAGATAGAATTTTAGTAAGGCTGGAGACCAGTCGTATATTAGGGTACGCCATCTCAATGCCGGTGGGATAAAGAATTCACCCATAGTCAGCCATTCGCTTTGTGTTTCCAGGTCCATTGCGTAAAGCTTATAAAGGTCGTTTTTATCTTGTTTAAGGAAAGATTTGATTACATCCCTGTCCTCCGTTTTCTCTCTTGAACCTAACCCAGCTGTTTGATTGAGCTCCTGACATAAATCTTTTATGGAATTGAAGCCGTGTCTGAATCTCGATGACATCTTTGTCGTTTGGGAGAGAAACGACTAGATCGTCGCGTGATTTTCCTAAGATGCGACTCTTAGTGACTCTAAGGTGTTTGTAGAGTTGGGATGGTCTCTTTAGTTTTAAGATAGGCGAAAATACATGCATGTATCTAAAATGGAGCATAAACCAGACAAGATTTTTGTGTTGCGATGAGTCACGTGAATTTTCAAAAATTACAGTTTTTGTTACATTAAAGTTATGGAAACTAAATTAAGTTAAACATAAAGTAAAAAATAAACTTTACCCCATTGTGCACAATTTATAGAATTTCAACATATCAATACCCGAATAAATCATACCAATTCATGACTATGCTTAACACGAGAGCCAAATACTTGGCTTAATGCCAATAAAATTAGGCTTTCTAGTTCTGTTGTAAAAAGAATAGGTATTGTGGACTGCATTAATAAAAAAAACCACTTATAGAGCAAAAGAAATCACTTACAGAGCAGAACTGATGAAGCGTAGAGCAGCGTAAACTTGCAAGGACGCCCAAATTGAGAGTGGAACATCGAGGCCGGTGAAGATTTCAATAACGCTGTCTATACGGCATAAATAGTTTAGTCGGATAAATGTTTTATGTCCATAGTACAGTCGACCAGAAAAGTGCTTTACCATTTTGGATGACAGCTCCTACTTAAAAAAAAAATTGCTTAGGGTTATTGTTAGAAATTAACGTAATGCATAACAAGCAGAAATGAGCCTTCTAAATAATTGACGTGCAAACGACATTCGACCTTAGCGTGGCAAACCAATTTCTTGGTCAACTGTACAAAACTTTGTTGACAAGGCAACGATTTTCTCAGTCAGTTTTTTTTTTAATCTATTTTAGTATTTGACTATTAGGAGCAGGTTTGAGGAGGTCTTTGAAGAGTGGATAAAAAGCTTGAATGGTGACCGAACCGTGACTTTTGTATGTCAACTCAATTTCAAAACATTTTCATCTTTGCATAATACAAAATGAAGTCGCTTCCCATCCTTGTAACTGTAGATCTTTCAATGTAGGCAACGGATTTTAATGCACTTTACGTTACTAAACAGAGCAATTGTAAGAGATGGTTTATAATCTAAACCTTTTCCTTCAATTGGTCTGTAATAGTCTATTCTCTATTGTACATATTATACATGCATATTATATACATATATAGTATATAAATATCGAAAATTTCAGAGATTTATAACGTGATGTCGTAAAAATATTATTTTTGTGCGCTTACATTGCGTGCGCTGGCTAAACCGTACGCAATAGATCAAAATAATTGTGCGCGCGCATGCATGTGTGTGATTTTGTGTTTGCGTGCGCGTGTGTACGTGTGTGTGTGTGTGTGTGTGTGTGTGTGTGTGTGTGTGTGTGTTTACGTATTTATTATTTTGAAGCCGTTCATAAATTGGCAACTTTGCGGGGGTCGGAAATATTCAAAATCATTCCGCGCCGTCTCACATGGTTCTGATTAAGCCGGCCTGTTTGCCCCGCTATTACTTTTGGCCCTTCCAGATAATAGAGAAACTGGAATAAGCTTTGGCAAACGCAATTTTACTCCGCAAATACTTGTTTAGGGGCAGCCTAAATATTATAATGTGCCCTACTTTAGTTTCTACTTTGCGGTGAAGCCGATCGATCGACATAATAACATCGGCGCTAAGTCCTTCTTTGGATTGTCTTGAACTCGAGCTTTTGACAGTAAAATATTTAAAACCGTTGTAAAATCGCTAATATAAGAATATTTCTAATGTGAATGATTATATGTTTATTCCCCTAACACAAGTAATTCTTTACTCAAAAGGGGCTCTAATCGTATATTCTAAAATTGTAAACAAAATGGCTGAATAGTTAGGCGATTACTCCGCCACTTATGAACCGATTTTGATGATTTATTTTTGTCTGGTAAACCATACCGCAGAGGTGATTTCATATACATTTTATCAAAATCGGTCGAGCGATTTCGGTTTGAGAAAACGACAAAAGTCAAAACATTTACATCGATAATAGATTATTTTAAATTTGTTTCGACAAATTTCAAGTATTTCTGGGATAAACAGTATCTTAAATTTAGATGTAACGAAAATAACAGTTCCAAAAACTGGTACATTAAATAAATATAGAAAAAACTTAAACCATTATATACTTTATTATTAAAAAGCACAAAAAAAAAAGTGTGTTTTTAATATATATAATAATATTAATTGATTTTAAATGTATTTAATGTGTACAATAATATTTTAATGTATATTTTTATACATTTAATTGCATAAAGATGTAACGAAAGCATAAAAGTCAGTAGTTTATGAAATTATTTTCGAAATTTCCATATTACGTTATACACCTAGAATATAAATAGTATTCGAACTGATATTAATAAGTGATGACGTCAAAATTAATGACAACATTTAATGTCTTTAGATACAAATAAACTAAATAAAACCTACATAAATAAAAGGAACAAAATCTAAACCCCTTACAAAATTAATTTCCGTATATTGTACTCCGGCGTGAAAGGAGACGCTTCAACAATTAAAGGAATGTACTAAGGACGAAACAATGTGTCCGGGGCCCTCCATTTAGCCCAAGCTTAGGCCCGTACAGCCTTTGTGGCGCCATAATTTATTTCCCCTTATTTAGTGTGAGACATTGCTATAGTTGGTTTATTAGAATCGAGTTAATTAACTTGAAGGTTGAAATATGAGGTAGATTCTAGACGTCTACTGGTTATATAGACAATATCTTCTGTGTTCAATTAAAGGCCAACTAGCGACCAGGCCCGGCTTCGCACGGGTGTAATGTAGAAGTAGAAAGTTTGCATGTATCTATATACATAAAAATTAATTTCTCAAATGTATGCAAACGCGTAACTTCCAAACGCATCAAATTAGATGATTGTTTTTTGTTGCGTTCATTATTGTTATGTCGGAGCCAGGCCTAGCTTCATTTGAATGATCATTTCAATGATCATGTAGTGTGGCCGGGGACTTTGTGTAGCTGCGCAAAGTTTTGTAGTACTTTGTAGTCTTCAAGGACAAAAATGTACAAAGACTTTGAGCTGTGTTTAGCTCCAGTTTCAAGCAAAATGTGTATACTATAAATGCCTGTCTGACGGGAACGGGAACGGGAACGGGAACGGAAATACGGTTATAGGGTTATAGGGTAATATAATGTGGTGAACAGTAATTAACCCAACGTTCATACACGACAACGTCTGCCAGGTCCACTATTTATAAATATAAACCGTTTTCTTGAATAACTGTCTATTAACGAAAACCACACTAAAATCCGTTGCGTGATTTTAAAACTGCCTTTGTTAGGTACTGCCTATGTAATATTCCATTATATAATGATTATAATACTATATTCCTCTTTGCATTTTTTAAATTAAATCAATTTTCAATAAAGAATAGAGGATCAAGTCAAGTTTTTTACGCATTAAAAGTGACAATAGATGACACTTTAAACAAAAGAACAAGAAGCCTACAGCATTTGTGTCTGTCTGTATGTTCCGGGTAATCTCCGAAACGGCTGGGCCGATTTCGATGGGGTTTTTAGTGAGAGATAGTTTATTTTACAAGGAATAACATAGGCTACCTAAGCTTTAGAAAAGGAATTAGGGTTTTGCACAAAATAAATTAAAACCGATTATAATACGATATTTCTTTTTGCATTTTTAAAATTTGATAAGGCAGAACGGCGCCGGAACTCAATAGAAAATGTTGTTAATAAAGAATAGAGAATCAAATTAAGAGACTGTTATCAGTAAATACATCTAGATAAAGAAATACCAAGCAGAGTTATTCAATTTATTGAGCAAGTTTAAACTCTTAAGCCGTAGAGCCATCCGCAGACTAAGTCCGCCGCCTGGCGTTACGCCAAACATCAACAATGCTAAACGGTTGGCTCGCGTATCAAGCAATTGTCTCTAATGGATAGGCATGATTAGTGTCTTAATTACGAGTACATACATGGTTACTGATTTTTTAAGAGTTCTAAAGTAAGTTAAGTAATAAATAGAGAGATAGATAAAATATTTATTGCACACATTCGTAGACAGAGCAAGACAATATAATGGAAGCTTACATAAGTGGTATATCTGAATATACATACATATGACACATGAATATATGTGTATAATAATTTACATTTGTAAATAATAAGCGAAGATTAAATACTTGAACTAGATTTCCAGGTATTAATGTCATAATGAAATAACAGCTTCAATAGCTGAAATATAGAAAATGTTAAGGTTGAAATATAAAAATTGTACTAAAGCCAATAGATTATTAAACATAAAGCCTACTTGGAGAAAAACAACGATTTACTTAGTCATAATTAAAATATTCCTACTTCATTTCACACAAGTTACTTACGAAATAAATATGAATTAAACACTACTTTAATTTAATATAAACATTTTTTAATTTTAGGGTCACTAGGTTATTTCACGTACACGTTTACCTCTTTATTCTATAGTACAATTAAGACAAGAATCCAGTAGTTATAGTTTAACCAATACTACTTACAGACCTTCAAGAAAAAGACATATTTATTTCTCAAAGCGTCTATGAGTCTCCTGGCAGTTGTTCAAGGATGTCGTTAGTCACTCGCTTGAAGCAACTTTCTGTTTATATACTAGAATAGGACAATATTTCTATCGAAGTCATACCTATCGTCGTCGTAGCTTTACAGGAATTATAGCTAAGTTCAAATGGGTAGCCCATTTGTGCTACCCACTGAGAATCTTCCACCTGGGCATAATTTGCTCAGGCAAACCTTGGAACAAACGTTGGCAGGTGTAAGGGAAATATAAACAATATATTAGGAACACATCTGTGTTATTTAATATGCTTGCTCTTCTCTCTAATGTTTTGCTTCAACAAAATGCAGAAAGAGGTACTGGTACCCGGACGCGCCGGCCCAATTCGGCTACAAGCATGGCGCTACCTCTAATTAACTAAGTTCTAAGAAGTGCAAATAACTTTATACCTTATAAGGTAGAGAATCTTACAGATTGTTGTAAAACAAAGCAAGTATATAATTGATCAACATTGCTGAAGGCTAAAAGATTAATTAGAGTTGAAAGAAAGATGAAAAAAATTTAGAACCTTTTTAACTTCTAGTGGGGAAGATTTACATAAAAATTCTACATTTATACTTTGAAGATGCAATCTGAAAGAATCTAGCTTGCAAATACAGATGTATTTTTTCGAAGTTTCTCGGAACGCACGCAAAACAGTGGGTCCCGATTAATGTCATTGAATGATATTAGTTGTGAGATTGTAGAGATGGCGCGAACATTTTCGATAGTTTTACTAAGTTTTACGTTCGAAATGAAACGTCAAATGTAGGTTGGTGCTTCCGGTTAACACGACTTACATGGCCGTAACATCAAGGATTCGATAGGTGGGAGTTCTGCTTTCATTCGTGCTACCAATATTTTGTAACTAAGTTGTTTACGACGGTAAAATTAAGTTTCATTTGACGTTTGGCTTCGAACGTAAAAGTAGGTAATAATATTTAGAATGTTCGTGCTAGGTCTTGGGGTTTCAGGGATGACATAAGACAGCAATCGGTTAGGTTTCATGTATATACAGGTCTATATTAATAAAAGATTTTGACTGTGACTTTATAATAAACAAACAACACTGGGTTGAAAAAGACTCTTAGAAGTTACAAATAGACTAAGAAAAATTCCTTTAATAAATTGGACAAAAAATTTCAGTTTCTAAAAGTTACGAACAGACGTACATAAGCTTCAGGACAGAACATTTATATGAGAGTTGTTGACTTAATTTAGGAGTTTGAAATGCGTGTTATAAACGCGTCTACTAAATAATCAACTTTAGACACTCGCGAGAATATTGTTTGTGTAGTTGCCTACGTCGTTTATGCGCGCGACGGAGAAATTTCATCCTAATTTACATCACCACCGCAGCGAGATGTCATTCAGAATTAGGTGACGTAAACAAGTAATACTTCAACTTCCCTCTGTTGGCCTTCTGGTCGTGCAGATGTCCATGGGCGCCGGTAGGCACTTCGGTGCCTGCTGCCTGCTCGTCTGTCCGCTTGTAACATAAAAATAAAAAAAAATAAAAAAAAATAAAATAAAAAAAAAAAAAAGTAGAGGACGTCCTCAGACTGAAGTGATGGTATTTAAAAAGTTGTAAAGCTTATTGGGAGTTTTAATTACTTTTCAAAATAAGTGTTCAGGCCTCACTTCTGTAATATATAACTAAATGTTATTTATTAAACGTTACATGTAAAGCAATTGCGAATTCTCAGTAACCCAGAGAGTAATCAATGCCAATATTCGATACAATTAATGATATATTATCAACAGCGAATGGATTATGAGTGAAATTGTTAAAAATAAATTGAATAGAGTTGGCGAACAGGCATTCCTGATGCAGGCCCCTGCACCGCGACCAGGGCGCCGCCTTCTCTATATGTTAATGAAGAATCCTGAATAATACTCAGTCTGGCGATCCAATTAATTATAAAAGAAGCTGATGGCTTTCATATATAAAAAAGCGCATTCATAGCTCAACTGTTAATACAGTTTAACCCAGCGGATTGGTGACCAAACCGAGTACTTTCCGAACATTACTCCACTCTTACAACCGTTGAGCTATCAAGGTTTTTAATATAGCACAGCGATTTGTTAATAAGAGTACAGTTTATCAATACTGTCGATAACTTGACAAGTCAATTCTGAAATATGATACAGATTGCTGTCCTACATTCAAAATCAAGTTTAATTGCCGCAAAAAGGGGCTTGGACGCGCTAATCACAGTAACCACTGGTCCGAATAGAAAAATTCTTTCAGTTTTAGATAGCCCATTTATCGAGTAAGGCTATATGCTATATATCATCACGCTAAAATTAAATCTATTTTTTTACCAAATTTTACGCGGAAGAAATCACGGCCACAGCTAGTGCATTAATAACAGTCAGGCATTTTAATAGTACTCATTTCTTCAAAGAAACGACTTAAAATTTTCAGAAGTAGACCAAATTGAAATGGATCATACGGAGAGTATCAGCTTTCAAAGTTCTGAGGTAAAAAAGAGAAAAAAATACAGTCGAATTGACAACCTCCTTTTTTGAATTCGGTAGAAAGTTCTGTCTTTTTGTCCTTCTGTCTTTCTGCCCAAGTACAGATACAAATATCAAGTCTGAATGGCCTTTTATATGCAAATTTTATTTCTAAAGAATCGATTAATGAAGGCCATACCATGGACGTATTTACCAGGGGCTCGTTCAATGACAATATATCTCTTTCATTAAGGCATGACACAGTTGCTCGATGAAATATACTGCGTGTCTAATAAGTGCTTAATGATTTTGTGATTCAATAATGCGCGATGACCAATTCTATTAACCTTCACCACATAACTAAACCGACAACCTAGTCTAATGCAAAGTAACTAACACAATTTAGCTTTTTATGGAGGGGGCTTTATCGTTGATTGTCAATCATATTAAAGAAAGTGTTACGCAATAAATCTAAATTAAGTATGCCCTTCCATTTTCAACAAGAATAATGCTGATATTACTGGAGTGATAGGAAACCTATTTTGGCCTATGGTAGGGAGATGCAGAGTGAAGCCACATCTTTTCGTATAGCCAAAGGATCGAGCCGAACGGAAGGCTGGGTTGCCGATGGTTCGATTCGATTACATTTTTGAAGAAAAGAAAAGCCAAACACTTTCTATATTTCTGATAACATTATTATAAAAATTTTCTACCTCATTTTGAAATTTCATTGATATTATCCTCTTCAAGGTAAACTTTCTATTATATATTTGTAATTAAGATTGTTTTTAACATCCATTTCTATTTAAGCCAATATTACACATCACAAGCGTACGTGCTTATAACCGATAATAGCTTGTCTTGATTCATGATTTGTAAATATGTGCTTTATTTAAACGATGCTCGTTATTTTCTTCTTAAAGTTCAAACTGACTATTAAGAATGACTACGAATTGTTTGTATAGGAGTATAGAAAAGTGTCGGTTTTAGATGTTTTCAGGCAATTGTTAAAATTCCACTCTATCGTAAGTATCGTCCTCGTATTTCGAGGAATAATATTAAATGAATTACATAGGAATTTTTATACAAAAACGAGTAGATGATTAATTAATATTAGTTCTTAAAACTGTCCTAAGCGGAATGGATAATTGAAAAAATTTTATTCAAAAGCAATCGATTTCGTGGGAGTGATAAGTATTAAAGATACCTTAAATGGAACAAATAATATTAACTTTGAAGGACCTCTTATTCCAGGAATGGATATTTATGGACTGAAAATAATAGCAAAAGAACTATTCCTGTAATAAAATTAAGGGTCGGCAGCGCATCTGCTGGCCTTCTGGTCTGGACGAAAATGTACGAGCTATCGTTGTGTTTTAAAAATTATATAATTGGACTAACGAATGAAATCTCATTTTCTTCGATAACTGTTCTTCTCGTTGGCATAAAATCATGAAATTTAGTAATAAGATATTAGAAATTGTAGCATAAATATAAGAAAAAGTTTAAAAACTAAAAATCCGTTGTTGCATCAGTGTGATTTTTCTATCTGTTAGTTTATCCGTCAAAACCCTTTTTCTAAGAAATGTGTAAAAATATATTTAAATTAATACCAAGGACTGAGGTTTATGATCCCTTGAAGCTGTGCGAGAACATCAACCCTCTTAATATACGCAATCAAAAGATATGGCATATATCGCTTAGCCTCGTCCAATAGATCGTCCAGCTCACTGTCGCACGCGGACTCCTCTGAATCGCTCCGTACTGCCTTTTTGTAACGTACCAAATACTAAAGACTGCAGTCCCTTAAAGGAGTAAAAAAATCAAGTATACGCAATTAAAAGATATGGCCGTTTATGTCATACCATACCTTTGCAAAGGGAATGAAATTTGCCAAAACCTATAGGGTACTTCCCGTTGACCTAGAATCATGAAATTTGGCAAGAAGCTGTATTTTAATGTACAAGTATAGATAAATTCCGAAAACCATAAATTTGTAGTTACGTCAAAAAAATGAAAAAAAAATTGACAGACAACGAAACAACTAATGAAAAGTAGAAATCTTGAAATAATGAGCTGGTAAAGTATTAGGTGATGGTACAGAACCCTAAGCGAGCGTGTATGACTCGCACTTGACCGGTCTTTTATAATAGCAGTATACTACTGATAGCATAAGTGGGACTAAGAGGGTAGGACGGAATGTCCATGTTCCTGAGGGTCTATGGACGTGACAGTTTCATAAACCGACTTGTTTTAACCAAAGACCCTACGAACAGTTTAATAGTGGTATACTATTACAATAAAAAGGCATTATTATTGATTTAAATGCCGTCAAGTGCAATTCTCACCGGTCTTGTGAGGGAAATAGTAGAGTCATGCTTGGAGAACAGCTGAGACAAGACTTCAGTAGTTATTTTTTTACGTCTGATTGATTTAAGGGTCTCAAATCTATTGAAGATTATGCCAGACCCACAGTTGTTATTTGTTATCATAAAGTCCTTTTAGCGTCAGTGACGCGTGTCCTATGAGGGGAAAACATACGATTCTTCAATACTAAGGATTGTATTACTTTATTCATACACGAAATTAAAAAAAAACACACACACAATATCGCAACACCGTACGAAATGTTGTGAAAGACAATAGCAACAATCACAGGGACATGAAAAGGGGAAGTGCATTAAGCTATCCCCGGCGTTTGACCCGGAAATGAACATCGGACTAAAATGGGCTAACGATGTCACAGTCTGAATTCACGAGCTGTGTAATTGTAGAACTATGATCATGACCACCATGGCTTCAGGACCTTGAAGTGTGAACTTCAGAAACTCATTCCTCCACGGCCAGCAACAACCATCCATCTGATCTGACCATCAGTTGCCTGGATATCTGTCAAGTTTTATATACTTTTGAAAGCTTTTATTTAACTGCTTCTTTTATCTGTCCAATAAATGGTCAGATCCACTATGGGTACGCGACCCTGGAGCACGCAAACCGCAATTGACACTCATCCTTTACCGTCCGTGACAGTAGTATCCGCATCCTTCCTGAAGAGGAAATCCTCCCCATCTACCTTTATCTCCTTTTACTCCATCCCTTTCCCTTACTCCTGTCTTTCTAATTAGAGGTTGCGCCATGATCGTAGCTGAATTAGGCCGGCGCGTCCGGGCACCAGTACCTCTTTCTTACATAACATCGCGTGAAGTGGCGGCAATGCTGTCACGTCAGGTGAAAGTATTGTTGTCGCGTTTTGTTCGGTTTGTGAGAATTCCCGGTGGCCAAAACTCGACATTAAAGGCCGGTAACGCATCTGCTAGCCTTCTGGTCGTGCAGATGTCCATGACTGTACGTAGGCACTTAGGTGACTGCTGCCTACTCGTTTGACCTTTGTAACATAAAAGAATTACCAGACGGACTGAATATGCGTGGTTGGTATATGAGAAAGTTTGTACTGTCTTCTTACAAATCATTAATGGGTTTTTGCTTAGAGTTAAAAAGGCCCGTATTATATGAGCTGCGATGTCATTAGTGCATTTTATTCCCAAGCTCATTTCAGTCGGGGTCTAGAGATAGCTTAATGCATTCCCCCATTACGTATCACCTGCGACGCCAGTAATTTTGCTACTAATTGCTTATCCATTTTTGACCGCTTATTTCCGACGATCTTAAAATATTTTTTAAACCCCGAAGCTAAAAGAGAGGTGTTATAAGTTTGGCGTGTCTGTTTGTCTGTGGCATCATAGCTCCCGAACGGATGAAGCGGTTTCAATATAGTTTTTTTTTTGTATTGAAGGTGATTTATGTGCGAGTGTTCTTAGAAATGTTTGGTGAAAAGCGGTTGTGCCGGTTAAAAGTTGTGGGGGATGAAAGTGGGGTACCAAATGAATAGGTTTGATTTGTGTATTACAGAATTGGGTATTTGAAGGGGGGTGGGGAGGGAATAGGGTATAAATTTATTGAATTCAACGAACATACTCGAGTGGAGCATCGCAAGTTTTCTAAATTTCGGATTTAATGTTATTGCACCTCCGGAAGTACGGCGTTTGTTAGTTTTGGTGAATTATTGTTAGTAAAATTATATACTGAAACAAGACGAATTTTATTAGCGTTCTATAAATATACCGCGCGGGGGTAAAGGTGAAACAGTTTTTTTTTTTAAATTTTCCTAGAATATGCGTTTACGTGCCCTAGTCCATATTGAACCCGATGCTCAAGTACAGTCTTGCTTGGTAGCGTGAGACTCGTCGGCTGAATGCCAGAGCCAGAGCCATACCCACTAAAAACCAGGGGTACCTCCTTTGCCATTATGAAAGGCGTCACAGGATTACTGGTTAGACATATATACCACGGCGCCTGGACAAGGTTAAGTGGCGCCTAGGACTTAAAACAAATACCCTACACCAGGTTTGAGGAATCCCTATATTACGTGCAATGTTTGTTTATAATTTTTTAAATTATTTTAAGTAGAATCTTAGTTGACTGGTGGTAGGCAACCATCGTAGCCCATAGACCCTTGCAACATTCACATTATTGCTATTAACCGACTCTATACTTTCCCCACCCAAAGAATTTTTACAATAAATAATCCAAAACTAGTGTGCATTAGATCACACAACCGAAGTAAAACTTCTTTAGCTCCATCTAAAATGAATTCACAATTTTATTCACTTTTAACAATATTTAATGTATCGAACAAAATATTAATTTTAGCTTACTCTTTACGACGATCACACTTTTCGTAACGCACTCAACAAACGTGCACCAGATTACTCCTCAAGTCAAGCGTGCGTAAAAAACCTTTAAAAATATAACGTAACCATGATATATTAAGCCTGCCAATATCAATCTGAAAATAAACAGTTTCGTTTCTGTAAATTAAAATCATGAAAATTAAAGGAAAATTATAATTATACTCGAATATAAGCTTACTAATTGAGGAACTTGCAACGCCGTAATATATTTTGCGCAGTTTTTAATGATACACGATGTGTCTCGATAACCTGAGGCGAGTAAATGTATTCAATATTGTTTTATTTTCGAATGGACCTTCAATATAAAGTTACATGCTTTTGATATTTTATATCTCTCGTTTATTTATTTTAACTTATTGTCAACCCATTTTTAGGGTTCCGTAGGAATTACTAGGAACCCTTATAATTTCGCTCTGTCCGTCGGTCCATCAGTCTGTCTGCCATAAGGGGGTCGTGGCTTAATCAGTGGTCGGCATTTGAGTTGATGGAGTCTAGCAGATGCGTTGCCGGTTTTTAATGACGAGTTTAGGCCACCGGGAACTCTCACAAACCGAACGACATGCGACAACAATACTATCACTTGAGGTGGCAGCATTGCCGCCACTTCACGCTGATCTTATGTGAGAAAGAGGTACTGGTACCCGGACGCGCCGGCCCAATTCGGCAGCAGAACAAAGGGACTGTAAGCAAGGCGCTCTCACTAATTAAATTGCATCGCATAGTGCAATACTGTCTTGTTAAATAATAATTTAAAATTTTTGTGTAAAATGATTATTTTTAGAGATTAAACCCAATTTTGTTTTGTAAATTAATGAAGAAAAATATCATAAATAGCTTAACAGACAGCAAGCAAAACTTCGTAATTTCCTTTAAAAATCTTGGTAAATATTATTTACACGGTATCGGTGTATTGTACGGGCAGGTTTGGCTGGGGAGGAATTGACGGAAGTCATCCACATAGTTACGTGACCATGTTGGTGACGGTTTAGGTTATTTCTTCATAGCTTGAAAGTTTTCACATCTCTCGGCAGTTTTCATAATTTCTATGTGTTTTTATGCCTACTTTTATACACAGTGAATCAAGGAACTTCCTAATTTTAAATATGAAAAACCAAAAAAGTATTCAAAATTACATTTTTTTTTAAATATTGCAATAGGAGGTTGCAGTATTGCGGAAATTTGTTTCAATGCCTTTTAAAAGTGATATCTTGAAAGGGGCTGCCATGCGGTGTAAACATTGAGAAAGTGGAAATGTGAATCTTTATTCCACTTAATGATCACTGATTCGACTCAAATGACACTGAAATCGAACACTGATTAAGCGGCGACCTCCTTATAACAATTTAATACAAAGTAATAAATAAGTGTACAACTACAGTGAAGGGATTTATTATGCAGAATGGCTAATAAGAAATAAAAAAATTATGCTGATTTTCAGCTGACGTCCCGTGATGTCTATTTGCAACAATTTGATTTAAAGTAAAAATATCTTTCATTTATGCTAAAAGCTTATTTGTTTTTAGGTCTCACATTCATTCTCATCCTTCCTTTCAACTCTAAAGCATATTTATACTCTATGTAATGATACAATTAATTTTTCACATTAGTACTTGATAATGCGAACTAGCCGAAAACCTGTAACAGTTAGTATTTTTATGTTAAACAAAGCTTTATTCACTTCGATGTTCGGCAAAATATATACAAAGTCATTTCTTGTATTGGCTTTGACTTGGCAACTTAGAGAATTAAGTCCCTTGGTTGCAATGCCTTAAACGAGGCGATAAAGAGTAAAAAATAGAAGCCATTAATTAGATATTATTGCCCATTAAAAAAAAAGGAGAGTGTCCGTACTTTATCAGTCTTTAAACCGAACACAGAACTCAGTATCTCCTTTAGCTTTTGCGTGATTTAAAGCCGTCAGATATCGGTTACAAAAAGTCAGTAGTTATGTCCTTAGAACTTTTTTTTTTCTTTGCAGGATATAATGAACAGAGACAAAGAGGACCAACTCCCTGCTATGCAAGTCAAATTTATAGATACTATTTGCCTCCCAATATATTTAAGAATTTGTACGTCTAATCAGGCAGGTGTGATTAAATCTTTGTCCTCAGATTAGACCACTGTACTAACAAATATAATGATTTAATTGCATTTAATAATATCTCTCTTTTATTATGACGCTAATTCTAGAAAATTAAGATATTTTTTTCTGTTATTACGTTTGACTACTGATAATATGTCAAAGAAGCTAATAACCTTTTCAATTGACATCTTCCATAGATCTCTCGACTTATCAATTACAAATCTCGTTTTCCTTTGAAATCGCTTAATTAATATTGACACACACAACGCCGCTTGCACAATACATGTATGATTGGTTACAATTAATTATGTGAATACTGTAACAGTTATAACTACAACCCAACCTGTCAACGACGCATGCTCCGTGCCTCAAAAGCCGGCAGCGCACTAACAGCTCCCCTGGTGCTGTAGGTGTCCATGGGCGACGATGATCACTTAGGTGACAACTATGCTCGTCTACCCGCATAACCCATAGAAAAAAAAGATTCGAGTAGCGTTTCGGAAACAGTGAAAAGACATTTGAATTTTTTAGATGCTTTTAATTTGCTTAAGCATTCTAAAGAATAGTTTTTTTAAGTATTGTTAACTAAGTAAGGAAACTCGAGGCAACTTGCGTCTTCATCGTCTATATTGCAGCCAACCATGGCGACCGTTTTGCCCGTATACTCTCTTTTTCTTATAAAAGAAAAATTGTAAATTTTGTATTTCGGTTTTTTCTATAATTCGATTGAAAGTATATAACGCTCCAATAGGTCAAAAGTAGAACTCGCCCCACAGCCACATCCTTTGCAATCTAAGCAGACCCTGGTCAAATTAGCTAAAAGAAATAGATTCAATTTTAGCGTGATGATATATAGAATATATTTTTTATTTGATATCCGACCTTCTCCGTGTTTAGGAAGGCACGTAAAACAGTGGGACCCGATTAATGTCACTGAGTGATATTAGTCGTTAGTTGTAGAGATCGTGGGGGGTTCCGAGGATGACGTCAGATGGCAATCTGTCATCTTAACTCGTCCTACAGCCTCATTCTCCGCAATCTAAGCGGACCCTGGTACTTAGTAGTAGTAACCGGGACAACGCTAGGAAGAAGGTATATAGCCTTCCTCAATAAATGGACTATGTAACACTGAAAGCATTTCTTAAATCGGAGCAAAGGTGCGTGACCTATTTTTCTTTCAACTACATCGCTGCCTATTTCCATTTCTTATACTTTTCTTGCTAAATATGCAGTATCAAAGTTTTACAATTACATAGAATGCGCGCCATTTGTTTTTTGTTTTTATTTTTTTCGAACTTTTTCAGTTGATTTTTATTTTCAGCCAGTATCGTTTTGTTCCAACGCATACATTTTATATGAAACTTAATGGGAGACATTAAACCTCTGTGGTAAGTTTTATGAAAATAAAAAACAGCTTTGTATGGATTTATGGAATGATATTTATCCATATACAGAGTTTTACCTCAATATAAACTATAGCCCCCGGCACATAACTTGAGTCAAATTGACGGCATGAGCAGTAAACGTTTGTAGGTTTCAGTCGAAGTTCCGACTGCCAAGAGACCAAATTATAGAGACTTGCATCGAAATTTGGAGTGAGGTGAAAAGCCTGATGGAATACGTTGATCAACCCAAACCGAAGAGGATGAAACAACCTGGAGCCTAAAGCGATAATAGTAATATATGAATCATTGTAAATTCTAAAGAATCCTTCTTTTGTAAGATATTGGCGACAATGGAAAACAAAGATCATAATAACATTACGAAACTACAAGGATACAAAGATAATATATGTCATAAATCTCCTTCTTTAGATTGGAAATGAGTTGCTAAGATCGTAACAATATGACACGCACCAGATGTAACAGCAAATATTAATGATTAATTATGAGATAAATAATGTTGATATAATGTTGTATAAACTATATTAGTATATATAATAAGCATCGGGAAATCAGTAATGGCCGTTAAAAAAAGGCCGCAGTGCACTGACCCACATCTCGGGTAAATCCACAACAACAAAGTAATTCTTTGTTTTCGTTTCTTTATTTTCCTTTAACTTATTATATAAAGCAAAAGTATTTACCCAATGGCTAGGTGGTTCACCTCATAAACTAAATTCAAAAAGGAAAATAAAAGATTTTAGCCTATTCTAGTTTGTTTTTTACTGTTGAAGTATTAAAAGTTTTTGTGAACACATTAGCCAATAACTTTTTTTTAATAATAGGAGTGGATGCTCTCCAATGGCCGACGAGAATCCGGCAGGCCGAGGAAGAGGTGGCGCGACGATTTGGATACCTTTGCGGGGAAGTTATGGATGAGATTGGCCCAGGTATGCCGTCGCGGTCTTTTATTTAGAACTTTTAAAGGGTCACAATTATTTCATACTTGGTTATTGCGAAACTTTAACGCCAGAAATGATTTTACTATTTAGCACCCATTAGCCATTTTGGCTTTTAGAAATAAGTTTATATTCCATTTAGTTACAAAGATTTAAATAAAGCATTTGGTAATTTTACCTTTGTTAAAAGGGTTCAAATTATTTGAATATACTGAAGATTAAATTATGCACTACAGCGCCACCTATTGAGGATTCAGTCAGTGAATATATTTGTTAAGCTGTCACTAGGTGGCGCCAAAAGAATCAAAATTAAACTCATGAATTGTAGGAGTAGGGGTCTTACATCGTTGTCTAGCCGACAGTGTACAATAATGGCATTTAATTTGTAGTTTTCACGTCGCAGGATTCGATCCCGCGTCTCCTTTGCACAGATGCTTTAAGCTAAGCCATTCCTTAAAGCGTTTACCATAAAGCTTACAGTGTCGTGCCTGCAAAAGCGAATCTTTCGACATTTGTGCACGTGTTTGTATTTTGTATGTATTAAAATTCCAGTTAAATAGTGGAAAGTCCACGATTATAATGTAAGGCGCGTGTCTCAAAATTTTAAATGAAATTTAATTGTATTATATATTTATTTTCTTAATTTATTTACGTATATTATATATTAATATTTTTTGAATTTTAATCAACCACTAATCTTTCTTTCTTAAAAAAAAATAAATCCTCAGATTTGAACATAATTAAAATGGGACCACACGGAAAGACCCAGCTTTAGAATAAGAAAAGAATCATCAAAATCGGTTCTGCGTTAACAAACGTAAAAAAATACAGTCGAATTCATACTAGAAAAGGACTACATCATCGACTTCAAAAAATGATTTGTTTTGAAGTCGATTAAAAAAGGCAACAACACAGAATTTCAAAAAACAAAAACATAATTCTCATTTATGTGAATTTCAGCAAAGACAACCATATTTTTGAGCATTTTCATTACATCCAAAACGCTACAATCCGCAGCACACATTGCGAGCATGCCGTAAAATTAAATGGGCCACGAGGCAATTATGAATTATATACAACGCGTGCGTGTAGTGAGGATGTCACAGCATTTGATGAGGCTGATTCAAAGATAGCAATGAGTCTAGAGCAAATGGTCGCGAACCTGTACACTACTGCCGCTAAAAGAGCTGTCCAAACGAAATCTTTCCAACAGAGAGCTCGTTACGCTCGCGAACATCTCGCCTTGAGGGTTACTCTGCAATACACCTTTACATGAAACCGTATCCACCAAGAAATTAGTACACAACTGAAAAAATAAACATATTAAAGGCAGAAAATATAAAAAAAAATATCGTTAGTTTAGAATAAATAGAAAAATATATAACACATTGAACAGAAGTAAATATAGATTATTTCAATACCTATTAGTATAAATCAATATATGTATATTTAGAAGTGAAAGATCATCTAACATGAAATCTCGAAAACCGCCGGACGTATAAAGATGAAATTTGGCAGGGAGGTAATTGATAGTTACTACACATCCGCTAAATACTGACTTTTCGATAGGAGGTCTAAAGGCAAGCCTAAGTTTACGCGGAGAAAGTGGCGGGAAACTGCTAGTATATCATATCACGGTAATGAGTAAGAATATAGTGGACTGAATGTATGTCCAAAACGTAGTAGTGGATGAAAATATCGCTATAGAAGTATTTCACGAGTAAGTTATTAATTACATACATTTGACAATTCAATTTTCGATGTTGTATAAATCTTCTTTAATAAAAAGCATCTCTTGCGTTAGATTCTTGTTTGCGCTTTATAATAAGAAGAAGCAATTGACGGTTTTATGCAAAAAAAACTAAACCACTTTGCCTAAATCCGCCAATGAATTTCGCGGCATTCGTTCGCGAATATAAACAAAGTGGTTTTTCATGTACGTCAAGAATTTCCTCAAAATAACGCCTTGTTCTATCAATTATTTGAAGACGGTTCTATAGTTGCTATTTACTTATTGATATGGGTAAAGCAAACAAGTGGTCAGCGTCAACAGGTTTTCCTTCAGGCATTTGATTATCAAGAATTTGTCCCTTACGCACGCCGTCGTGGTTAACCGCTGAACTCTAGACATCAACCTAGTGGCAGAGTAGGTAAGGCGACACCAATAAATAGTAGTTTTATACGTAACCACAGGACATTCGCATTTATAGCTAATTGTACAAGTATGAATAAATGATTCTGTAATTGAGAGTATATTAAAAACATTTAAGAGTAAAATAGTTCCCAAATATTACGAGCTATTAGGCAGCCATAGGCGATAAGCGCCATCTCTTAGAAGGAGCTCAATACTTAATAGTACGGTAATATTCCACTAGGTGGTATGTCCAGCTGAAATACAGTCTTTCGTTAATTATACATGCCGAAATTCAACATAGATACCGAATTGCACATCCATTTTCAATAGGATACAGCGCGCCGGAATTTTGAAGCTAATAAGAAAAACATTAACGCGATAAGTTGACTGTGTGGAACGTGACCGTGCCGTATCCACACACACAGACATCTGGACGTTTAAGGAAGTGCTTTTTAAATCGGTTTTTTCTTATACTCAATAAAATAAATATCTTTCCGAAGTATCAAAAGTGTTAAAACATGACTTTCATCTTAATTTGTGTGTAAACAGTATATTTAGAAATATGTATCCATACCAAAAGAATAGTGATTTTTAGTTCACGAAATCATTCGATTTTGATTAAGTAAGAGTAGAGCACACCCATAAGTTTTGCGTTATGAGGTGTGCAAAATCCCGAACACTTCTCCTCCGCCTAATAGTCACTTTATCTCTTTTTAAGAGAAAATCTTAAATAATATGACTCAAAAATATAATTTCGATTATCAGTAGATATAATTGGACTTTAATCGGGACAGGTTTTTATCGATAAAGGTACTTCTGTAGTTCGCAGTAATCCTAAGCTTTTTCTAAAAAAAAACTACAAAATGCGTCTGTCTGTCGATGGCTTTTACAATTCTTAAATCTTATTAGTCCACTACGTTATTTGTTACTAGTATTAAACATAGTAGATAATAATTAGTAACCATCGATGACTAAAAACGTTTTTAATTTTTTTTTTCTAAATTTCCGATTTAATTGGAAATACTTTGAAAATTTTAGTCACGTAGCTCTTTAGTAATTGATACCTATCTATGCCACCTTGTCGATGTGTTTAATTTTAGTCAAATATTGGCGCCAATTCAAATTACGTGATATCACAAACATATGTCACGTAGCAATGTCGTACGATATCCGCATACGTAATCGGGATAAATTACAAAGTCGGTATTGTACAATTATATAATGGCCTCATAATTGACAGTATTAGAATAAATAAATATATACAGGAATAGTCCTCTATATATTTATTCCAGTTTAATCCGTGTGTCATATAGATGACACACGAACGCCTGTTCCTACGGTAGACAACTTAATGCCTGTGTTATAGGTAACATACGCCTGTTATACACAAATATTCAAGTCATACTACTACTTCTGTCTTTGCTTTCTGCAATAATGACACATTTTTGTGTTCAAAGTGATATCTTACTTCTACACATAGGGATGTTAACTTTCATTCACTAAATTACCAATATATTACATCCGCAATAATGAGAGCTGTAAGACCATAGTAGTAACAATATTGCAAGACGAAGTTCACATGGCAGTAAATTATGTAAACTTAAATAAAATCGGTTTTGAAACCCAACTATCCAAACGTCAAATAAGTACTACTAAATCCTTTTTTTATAATCGTAGGTCCAAAATTTTAATTCTTTGTGAACAGTCACATCTATAAGCAAAAAAATAAGAAACCTATCACGTATGTATTTCATATAATAAATAATTCAAACTACTTAACAATTTAAATGTTTACAAGATTCGAAGGTTAGAATGTGAAATAGAGAATCAAGCCGGTCTCCATCTTAGATACTGCACCCGATTGGGCTCTTTTGATGGATACATAAAAAACATTACAAAATCCCAGAGGATGTTGTTGTCTCGTCATCCAGGCCAGACTCAAAGACACTAAAGAGAGTAGTACTTGTAGAACTTTCAGTTCCATGGGAGACCACGTCCCTAAAGACCATCTGATAAAAACAAACAAGTACTTTGACCAATGAGCTCACTAAAAATGATTATAAAACCAGTTTATACGCAGTAGAGGTAGGAGCAAGGGGTATAGCAAAATCCCTATACAATCTACTAAAAGACCTTGGCTTGTCAAGAACTATCATAAGTTCATTACTAGAAAGGACATTGCTTCGAACCTCGACGCTCGTGCACATTGGTCCTTCGAGCCGGATTCTGCGGAGAAATAAATAGGGAAGATGCCAGCCTTCCGTAATACATATATATTACTAGAAATTCTTTATTTTACCTAGCTGATGTTCACAACATCGTTCGCATGTTTTGATAAATCATCCAATTTTAACGTCTGTATAGTTTAATAATCTTCTGAATTTGTCAGATACCATTAAGAAAATTGTGTATTTTCTTTTTAAAATGCGACTTTTGCGACGAAAGAAGGCGTTTTTTACTTTTCACGTGAAAATATCAATTTTCCGCGGTTTCACTAGTGTTTTAGCAAACACATGTCGGAATTTTTAAAAAAATATATGAAAACTAGTTTTCTGCTGACATGGCCGTAACATATCTTTAACGTAGTCTTCGACCGTATGGAGCGCCTTACGAATAAGCATGTTTTTAACAAATCGTTTAAATTTATCAATAGACAAATTTAATATAGCATCTGGAATTTTATTAAAAAACTCCAGACTCGCATACTTTTAACTATATTTCAGAGTCAAAATGTATTTATTTACATTTGCTTTTTGACAATAATTTTTAAATTAAACCAAGTAGAAGTGTGCATATCTTAGGTAGAACTGAAGATACCGTGAACATTACTTCGACCGTTAATGTAATATAAAGCATTTTTAAATATTTGAAATGCACATTCTCATAAGTATATTCCTCATCCACACCGAGCATTAATTAAAAGTTGTTTTTCCACAATAATTGTATTCAACGCATTAATTTTAGCAGAGAGCGGTGTGGCCTCCGCGGTGACGTCACGGAGGCCGTTCGTCGCTTCCTATAACACGAAATCGCGGCACAGTCGAAAAAAATATTCAACCTTTAGACCCGTTTACAACGACGTAATTTTTTTTTTTTTCAAAGACAAGGTGTATTCATTAGTTTTTGTTAATTCTTTAACTAGCGGACCCGGCAGATGTCGTCGTGCCCAAATTTATTCTCGTTTCTTAATAGACAATGAAGCAATCTCTATTAAGTCTTTTCCATAGTATATGACAGTGGCCGAATGTTTTTTTTTATATTTTATAGTTTAAGCGGACAAACGAGCAAGCGGTCTAGCTGAATACAGCCGATGAACGTCTCCCATAGACACCAGCAGCACCAGGGGGGCTGGTAGGGCATATCACGTGACTAGCCTTAAGACTTAACACCTTCTACAAATACACTTGCCAAATATACGTGAATCAGTTACGCCAGGTACCATCCTTGACCATTCTCATATCAATTACCTGAAACAAATATAAAACTTTTTATTAGTTTAAATATATCAAAGCTAATTACGCAATGAAATAAAATTCAAAGAACTAGAAAATACAAGAAGTTTTGAGTAATCCCTTATTTCAGTTTATATACCGTATATGTTAAATCTACGATAATTAAACACTGCATGATGCAGATACAGAGCAATGCAAAGAAAAAGAGGTAAAAATCCGGATTATGCCTTAGTTATTTTTAATCTAGACTGTATAATTGCTTGGCGGCGGTAGGCTTTGCCAATGCAAAAATAGTAAGTAGGAAAACTCCCACTGCTTTATTAAGTAAGTAATCTCCGTTTATGTATTTATATGAGTTTAACTATTGGTATTTTTTTAATGTAAAATTAATTAACATTTTGTACGCCAACTTTTGGCAGTATGTGCGAACGAAAGCTGAATGTTACATCATTATTTTTTATTACCACATGCATGCAAACTGAATAAATAAATTATGTATACTAGAGGTCTCCGGCTGATCGAAATTCGGTTACAAATCTTTAGATTTGTGTACCATATTTAAAACTATATTTTTTTTTTATTCTTTTTACAATGACATTGTTATATTTGATAATCAATATACACACAGTCGTCGTGACGACGCGTTGACACGCGGCTTATACCGGAGCCAGACATAGCTCAAAGCCGTTGTAAATTTATATAGAAATATAGCAAAATGTTGGCGGCCTTTCAAGAACTTAATATCTCTATTTCTGAGAAAATCTTATTCTTTTGCCAACTTACATTGTTTGTTTCACATTTTCAAAAACTGTGATGTTATTACCTAGGATTTATACAGCGAATAAATAATTGTTTTCAATTTATATCATTATATATTAATTCAGTTCAAGTTAACTTACCAAAATCATAATAGTTTCGATTAAACAGTTACTTTGCGGAGGACCTTATTCGCAATGAAGACATCCGCCAAGGAATCAAAGTAACCGACGTAGCTCTCCGGGCTTGCAAGCTAAAGTGGCCGTGGGCTGGACAGATCTGTCGCAAAACTGATAACCCCTGGAGTAGGTGTGTTCTGCAGTGGAGACTTAGGAAAATTATTCTGAACGAAATCGGACAACGACTTTTGAAGTTATTTAACAAATACGTTTATAGCGTATCAGATGCGGAACCCTTCTATATAAGCTTCTTGACACGCTTCTGGCCATTATATTATTTAAACTCTGGTGCTAAATGATATTTAAAGGATTAAACCTAAATCTTTCAATTTCAGACACAGTCTGGCGTTGGAGTTTCTATTAGCAAAGTTAAAAGAAACTCGCCACGACAAATAGTCATAAATGTGGAGCGACGTTTTAAGTTTTTGGCCGGAATTGAAGTTGGCAGGGGCCGGCAGTTTGAGATAATGTCACCATAACAGATTATATCTTGGCATAATGTCAGAGATCGCGGGATCACAGACGCGTTTTATAAGATTCCATATTTTCCAGCATTAGTGTGGGGTAAATGTAGGTTTTGGAGATCACATTTACATGAAGATTTCTATGGAATAGTAAAGGTAGCCACACAACAAATAATTCAAATGAAATTGTAATCAGTTGACTTTAAATCTAATAAATAAAATTTATTTTACTCTTTTTATTTCCGATTATCTAACTTCTACAATGATCTATAAGTAATTGTATAAACGTAACAGCATCAATCCCTCAATAGGTAGCATACAGCCTATGTTATACAAATATTTTAACACTGAATTACAATTAAATTGAAACATTATTTCCCTGTGACTTTCTACGCAGGAAACATGGTGAAAATTGGATAAAGAACAAAGGTGAAAATAATACAAGTAGAGAGCGAAACAAAAATATATATTTGCTATGTTTATACATATACGCTATATTTTTGTATCGACGACGGTAACAAAGCGTCAACGCCGAGATTTAACGTACTGCTTTTATAACCCTCGTGCGTATGAGGACTAATTGTCATATGTAGTTGACAAGTTTCCACAGTTTGAGATAACCACTCGTCAAGGTCGTAGGCACAATTACTTGAACATATTCACGCGAATCTTCAGAAACCGCTTCATTTACACTAACGAGCTTATATTTGTACAACTGTTATTAATATCCAAGTTATGCTAAAACGGTATTCGGAATATTAGACGGTATTGTTACTTATGTTTGATTTATAATTACATACCTCGTTTAACAATATGTCAAAACTGAGATAAGCAGAAAGATTAAATTAATTTACACATACTCACGGGCCCCAAAATAGCATATAATGACGTAATTTATTTTGTATAATCTTGGATATACATATAAATATTAAGTTCTTTTTCTTATATACCTAAGTAAGACCGACTGGTCAAAGCATTCGTGTTTAAATTCTACGGCGGAACACGGTTCCAAGCAAATTATTTTAAGGTGGGAAATGCATTTACTCAAAGGAATGTGGGTCTCAGTGGCACTATTTAATGCCCACTAAAACCCAGAGGTGCCCCCCTCATCCGTTGAGTAAGGCACCAGAGGCTTCCTTGCTATTTTGATGCACTGGATGAATCCACTTCAGCATATATTTTAAAGGTGGGGAGAGGAGACACGGAAATTGTCGTCTTCTTCCTCCAACTCTGCTTCCTCCAGTAAGGTCTGGTGCCTTCTCCCTTTCTCTTTATTTTCCATTAGCCTCATTCAGTGATATGACGGTCTCACTGAAGGTGACAACTGCCTGCTACCTTGCGTCACTGGAGATCACGGTGGCAATAAGACTGGCCAAGGAGAGGTCTCCGCCAACTATCGACACCATCAAGTGTCGTCTCGTGCTCTAAGCCGGACATTCTATCAGAGCCTGATACGACTCCAACCAGTATTACCTTGGAATACCTAAAAGGTTTTGTTTTGCTAATACAACTTGTATGGCCTATACAAATTTGCATACCTGAATGCATATCGTCTTGTATCATAGCAACAAACCTCATATAGTGACTAGAAGAGTTTTTTTCTTTTAATACCACATGTTTTAGTCTTTTGGGCTGGTCATAACAGCTTATAGGAGATCTATGACTGCAACTGATGTTAAAATTGAGTGCCGAAAAGTATGTTTTTTGTTAATATTACTCGTATGTGAGGCGAAATGGTCTGAGCAGTTTGTTCTAAACCTACTTAGGGGATAATGAACACATTTGTATATATTGTCTAGAAGTTTTTTCTACTTTCTTTCTTCTTCTAATACCAGTTTTATCTTATAGGCGGACTGGTCTGAGCAGTTTGTGCTAAACGTGCATGGCGGATCGGTTTTCCCCTGTGGCGACGGAGTCCGCGTCCTGTTCCAATACCCGGAATGCGTGCTGGAAGGTGCTGATAGAGTCCGGGTTTTTGGACGCGATGCAGATAGATTGCGTTACGTCGCAGAGAGGAGAGTGCGAAGGTAAGTATTGATTTTAATACCAGGTTTAAACTTTGGAAATGGAAAATTTCAGCATAAATTTTTTATAAAATTTTCAGTATAATAGAGAAAATCTTGGAATTTCTTATAAAATACTTATGGTTATTTAATATGGGAGAGTACCTTAAAATTCATTACTTATCGTATATTAAACGTGAACCGATCTGCTTATGCGTTGCAACGCAAACGATGTTCCATCCTTTGTCGTGCCCTGAGTGCCTTAAAGGCTACAACACACAGTGCCGGCGACCGGATCGCCGCTACTGCCGCCGGCAATGTGTGTTGTAGCCTTAACGCCTGCACGTGGGACGTCTTATTAGATGCCTCGGACAGGGGAGTTAATGTAGCTACGTTCTGGGCTGCGAAGACATAATGTTTGCCAACGAAACGCTAAGAAGAAGAAGAAGACTTACGTATTTTTGTTGCAGAGGTCAGCACACAGCTTCCTTCGACTGTCGTTTGTTCAGCGAACGATATCCCGAGTATTGTTTCGTCTATGTATCCCAGGCGGTCACAGGAGCGGTCGCTGACGTGAGGATGGACTGCCTGCCGACATTGCCTCTTTCAGGTAACTGTATTATTAAGTTGATTGCGGAGCACCAGCTTGAATCATGTTATATTTGGTGAACGAGTGCCCACTCCAATTCTCTGATGGAATATCTGAGTTGTACTCTTGTACACCAGCAGCAATGGCTTGATTGAGGGATTTGGACTTGAAATTTAGATCCATGCACAAAGCCATACGCAATGATGATGATGATGGAAGGAAAATATGTAGATTACTGTCTATATTCTCTGATAATGGTGTTAGTAATCAACATGAATTACCAACGCCATTACAAGTTCAATTCAGTTGGTAATCAATTTGTTATGAGGAAGAATGGCCTCCTACTGCACTTGAAGACGTAGTTAAGTTGTGGTGAAAGATAACAAGAAAAGATCGATGATATGTAGTATTCCACCAATTATTTTTGCAATTTTTTGGACGTTACTTATCGTTTTTTTTAGTGCCCATAACTTTTATGAATATAATAGTATAAAATTTCTTAAGTTTTGGGTAGCTGAGTCGCTCCAGTAAGTAAATTTTCTAAACTTATAAGGGGCAATTTATAATGTAAAATCTAGACAAAATGGAGAAATTCGCTCGACTTGAATTGGAATGAGAATTATTTCAACACTGATTTTCAACGCTCTAGCTATCAAGCAATGTCCTTGGAGAAATTAAAGACAGACATACCAGTATTATATTATTTTATGTGTTGTCAAAGATGAAATTTCAAAATAAAGTACCTTCTGCTGAATTATAAACAGTATATTAGAAGACAGTTTTGAGTTGAGCGGCGGCAAAGCCTAATTTTCCTTTCATTTCACTTTTATACGTAAAACTTTTTAGAACGTTACGGTAATTATATAATCTATATTTATAGAAATCAATCGCTATTCTTTAGTGTCACTAAAACCCAGAAACCATTTTGAATTATGTTTGTCGAATAAAACAGTTATTCCCATTGCGTCTGGGAGAGTTTAAAAGAAAAGAAAGAAAGAAAGGAAAAGTCAACGGATTATGTAAAAATACTAAAAAATTCGTTTGGCTCTACAGAATTCATTAAATAGATAACTGACGTGAGGTTCGTGTAGACCTTTGACTGACGTGCATTCGGCCAGTGTCACGTTTTATGTAAAAGACAAATTCAATCTCGGTTAATTAGCTGATTAGTAACGAGCGTGGATTCGGGCAAGACAATGTCTGTCCGGTCCTCTAGTGTGGAATAAATCGTGTAGAAGGTGGCGCTGGAGGATGGGGAGCCTGGTCAGCGTGGTCGGCGTGCCCCGCGCCGGCGCACTGCTCAACACGTACACGCAGCCGCCACCGTTTCTGCGATTCCGTCTGGGAGAGTTTAAAAGAAAAGAAAGAAAGAAAGGAAAAGTCAACGGATTATGTAAAAATACTAAAAAATTCGTAACGGAAGAACTACAGTATTTTGTAAAAGCTGTAAGTTTGTCGGTGCATGCCCTTAATACAGGTAAGAACAATGCCCATTATGAAGTTTGAGAGATCGTGGCTTTGACAGGTATACAGCACTAGAGCTGTTTCTTCTATCGATTTTTATAAAAAATCAATAACCTAGATACCGACTGCAGCGCCATCTGCCAGGCTGATTTGTGAATCTAAACCATCCAGGGCGTCACCCAAACGCTTACAAAAAATTCATTCAAATCTATCCAGCCGCTTAGGAAGAGTTCAGTGACATACTTACGTGCAGTAGAATTATGTATACTAGAGAACGCCGGCAGGACGAAATTCGCCCACAAACCCACAACGATTATTATTACTCACAACAATACATATTGTTCAAAACGTAGAATCTCAGAAAATTAATAAGAATATCATGATCATAAACACGTAAAAGGTTAGGTTTTTAATTGTTTGTCAACGGGCTAAGTTAAGTTGAACATAAAAAAATAATGTGTAAGTACAGTTAGTGTTTCATCTCATTTGTTTATAAATTTTATCTATGTCAGACAGGTTTCCATTGAGGTCCTTCTTTGTCTTCTATATATAATGACATAACGTGGCGACGCATGTTGTGGCGACCAGTGGCCGCGCCAACAGGCGACGCGACGGTCTGACACACATGAAACATCTATTGCGGCGGGTATTAGATGCTTCATTAAATGTTTTCAAAAACATCGTAGTTTGTCCGAAACGCGCCAGGCAATATTTTTACAACCTCTATTACCCTATCTAATACCAAAGATAGACGGATAGAAGTCCATCAAAGGTGTGTTGACTATGGAAGGCCATCTTAAGAAATTGTTGTTGCGCTATAAGACTTTAAAACGCCTTTTATAATTATTTTTATTACTTCCAATTACACTACAAGAAGTTAAACTAGGTACATTATTATCTCACAGAAATATCATAAAAAATAAGACATTATAGAGAAAATCAACAAAACTTCATTCTTTAAATTTAAAATAATGCAAAATAGAGTAGTTAATATTGCTGAATATACAAAATGTAAATAAGTATTAGGAAAAATAGAAATGTCTACGATCTATACTTAATTGACGTTCTCAGCATATACCAATATGCCCAATATTATTATTTATTTATACTTATTTTTCCGAACAGGGCAAGAAATTCATAATTTGTTCCACGATAAAGGCGTGAAAACATAACAGACAGAGAGTCTTTCACATCTAAATATATGTATTTAAAATTAGTGTTAGTTACACTATTTATAACTCGACGGCGACTAAACCGATTTGGCTGAAAATTGGTGCGAAGGTAGTTTGGAACCAGGAGACGAAAATAGGATACAAAATTAAAATTTATCAGTCAAAACATCAGGACCGGGAATGGGAATGGAAACGGGACCGGGAACGGGAACGGGAACGGGAAAGGAAACGGGAGCCGAAATAATATTTTAGGATGTAGTACATAATAGTAGTTTAAGGATGATCATACGTACTGCTGTATAATCAGTAGCGTAGAAGGATCTTCTCATCTGGCCACCATACGTCCTTAAGTACAACTTGTTTTTTATGAAATTACCAGCGGAACCCGCAGTCTTTGTCCTGCCCGAACGTTGGCTTGCAAAATTTTTGAAAATCTTGTCTCAAGTTGGACCAAATTGTACCTAAATGCCAATTCGAATAATGGGTAACTTGGTAAAGAGTTCAGTGGCAACATTAATAGTGACTCTGAATTTTTATATATTAAAATTATTATACAAGTTTTTTTTTCATTTACTTGTATTTAAGATATTACAGCGATAAGATTATAAACAATATTGACTGGCCAGTTAGCGCAGTTGGCAGTGACCCTGCCTTCCACTCCGAGGGTTTTGGGTTCGATTCCCGCGTCGAGTCTGGGTGTATTATCTATAAGTAGGTTTTTATCACATATTTGTCTATGACAGGTTAAAATCCTCTGTATCTGAAATTTTTATTCCTTATATAAGGAAAGAAAGAAAGGAAAAATCAAAGGACTATTTACAGATATGAAAAATTGCAGAATTCGTCAAATTAGAATCCTTAAAACATATTTTTCACCAGGCTGGAGTCACGTTTTATGGAAAGGACATAACGAGATTGGTTAATTGGCTAATAGCAGATGAGTCAAATTTCGGAAAACAACGTCTGCCCGGTCCGCTAGTTTGTAATAATTATTTAACTTTTAGCATAGAATATTTTAATCTCTAAAAATGTAATTTTTGTTTTATAAGTAATTTACGGACTCTTCCTGGAGGTATTATCTATTTTCAAATTTGCATAGAAAGTGATAATATTACTTAGTTTACCAGTAAGGGAGTTGATGCTTTATTAATACATAAAATTATTAAATTAAAGGCCCGCGCACACCAATGCAAAACAATTTATACGCACATGTATACATCCTACTAGAAAATTGTGTCTAAGCGTGTTCATGACGACGGTTAAAAATATTAGTTGTCAAATATTATAACGTTCTTGTACAAAGAGTGGAAATTTTGTATATACATAGCCTTAAAAAAACATTTATGGTAATTAAATCTAAAGATTTTGGGTTGAATTTTGACCATAATGCAATCTCTAGTTCGAATAAAATAGTGTTTTATTTATATTAATGAATCTAAGTCAAAATGAAGAAATGTATAGTCGACCAAGAAAGTGCTTTACCATTTTGGATGACAGTTCCTACTTAAAGAAAATTTTGCTAAGGGTTATTAAATATTGGACAACGTCACTGTCCAAGTGTACGAGACCAGAACTAGACTAACATTTCAAATATCTCCTTTATAAATACAAATAACTAACTGTGCCCGCGAGTCCGTCCGTTTAGAATTAGGTACCAAAAATAGATTCAATTTTAGCTTGATGGTATATAGCCTATAGCCTTCTTCGTTAAATGGACTATCTTTTTTAAAGTAGTTGCTGAGATAAGCGCGTTCAAGCAAACAAAAAACTCATCAGCTTTATATATTAGTATAGAACGGACAGAGAACTGAAATGCGTGCAGTAAACTACAAAGCTACAAAAAAGGTGATAATATCCCAAGTTAGAGAAATTGAATAAATTTCAAAAGTTATTCCAAGCGAGTATTCAACGTGGGTCGTAAAATTATTTCGTCTAAAACTAAAATTAATTACACTTATACAAAGTACAAATGCAAAAATATTTATTTCTCCAACAAATCAATGTTAATATATAAAGCTGAAGAGTTTGTTTGTTTGTTTGAACGCGCTAATTTCAGGAAGTACAGCTCCGATATGAAAAAATCTTTGAGTGTTAGATAGGTCATTTATCGAGGAAGGCTATAGGCTATATATAAATAAATAAATAAATATATATACAGGACTATATGACACACGGACGTCTGTTCCTAAGGTAGATAACTTTATGCCTGTGTTATAGGTAACAGCCGCCTGTTATACACAAATAATTTTTATAGAAATATATAAATACATACATATGGATATTACACCCAGACTCGAGGTGGGAATCGAACCCACGGTTGTAGACAACAGTAACAAGCATAAGACAGTAAATGATTTGCCAAAAGACTTCTCAAATGGAATCCAAAATGAGGATGATGATGGTGAAAAAGATGGTAACAAATTTATTATTTTATTATAATAATTTTGAGTCTGGTTAGCTTTATGGCTTTATTAATATCTATTGTTAATTTCTTTACTACTTTCTTTATGCAGAATAGGAATGCGCTTGATTGCTATCACACCTGATCTTAAGTGTTGCTACAGACCATGGTGTAACAAACTTGTCTAGAATGAACCTATTCACTCTTGCTTTAAGGATACCCATGTTACAGTAATCCAAAAAGCACTCTCCTCTATCCACCCTTTTTAATTTAATAATTTTACAGATTACCCACAAGATGGTGAAGCAAATTGTGCAATTTTCAGACAAGGTTTGTAGGGCCTATCTCCTGATATTATTTTATTACTTCTTCTTTAAAGCGATAGAACTTACATCGCGAAATTATCTTTGTATGGATGTTTGTTTACGGTTTTTCACGGAAAAACTACTAAATGGATTTTAATAAAACTTTACAATAATACCAGCCAAGTATATCAACTGCTAGTATTATCAATAGTCCAGGATTGGCAGGACCACTTTCTCCTACATTGGATTTACTAGCAGCACTACAACCCGAAGAGGATGGCTTAACTGAAGATCTGTTGATGCATGTGGCCCAGCTTGTGGAAAGCTCTGAAAATTTACAAGAAGTAATAGACAAACAGGTGCTAGGTAAAGTGGATAATGTCGCCGCTAAAGCTGCCGCACAGCCTCCTTCGTACCAGCCAGCTCCATCGGCGGCTAATGTATATCCATCGCCACAGATGAAAACAATGAAAACTGTTGTTCCCCGTAAAGATCCTATAGAAATAGTAAGACGTGACGGGCGCGTCATTACTTTGCCGCCTATAGAAGCGCCTGCTACGAGATCGTCAAAGAGGAAAACCCAGGCAGAAGCAGTAAGTGTGCCCGAAATTATACCTGTTGTTGCACCCATACCTGTTCAGGCTGCAGTAGAGACTCCAGAGCCTCTGATACATCAGATTTCCAAACAGTATACAAATAGAAAGTTGGTAAATAAAAAGCCTGAACCAATTGTATCGTCACCACCGCCTCTCGAGAAAATATCTGCAGAATCACAAGAGAGCTGGAATTCAGAGGATGATCCTAACAGGTAGGGAGTAATTGAAATGCTATTTATAACTTCTAGAAAACCAATCCAGGCCATCATATATTTTTACTAATTGTATATAGTCATATTCAATTTGTAAAAATATAAATAATTTCAACATTCTAAACAGACCTTTCTACTTTATTTATATAAATAAAGGCTTTATTGTTATTAATTTTGTCAGGTTGTGGTGCATATGCAAGCAGCCGCACAACAACAGGTTTATGATATGCTGTGACGGGTGCGAGGATTGGTTCCACGGCAAGTGTGTCAACATCACCAAGGCCATGGGGCAGCAAATGGAGGAACAGGGCATAGAGTGGAGGTGTCCCAATTGTGTTAAGAAAACGCCAGGAAAGAATGTCAGCAAGGTAATTTACTATTTTTAGGGTTCCGTAATCCTACAAGAAACCTTTATAGGTACGCTCTGACCGTCCGTTTGTCCGCAAGGTGGTTGTTGTCCCCCTCCCTGACCTAGGATTTCCAAACTATTAGACAGAGAGACTTGAAATATGACTCATTGATAGGATATGCTAAGGACTCATTAGAAAAATTGTTGACCGAAATCGGACAATAACTTTTGAAGTTATTTAACAAATACCGTTTCTGATACGGAACTCTTCCTCCTGACACGTTCTTGGCCACATTTTTATTAAAGCCATAACCTTTTTGTGTTTAGTCACTGTAACTCAATTAATCGAAAAATGAAAGTGAAGAGGGGGTTATGGGTTTGTTTTTTTTTTTTTTTCTTCTAGTTATTTACTTATTATGTACAACCCTTTTAGTTTTTAATATCTTCCAACATGCATGTAAAATATGTATTTAGCTGTAATTCTTAATGGATATGAAATTTTAATTAAAGTAGTTGATTTAATTTAGAATTATCATAGTATTATATTCACGTTTTGAGTCCTATTTAATATTTTTTGAGTGGTATATAGATATATATTTTTAAAGTTGACGGGTGAACTAGACTATTAACCATACTTAGGTGTACCTAGTTTTATTTAAAGGCGGGATTTGCGATCGTAATAACGTGTCTGTGTTGTGACAAGGTCTGTAGAGGATACGCTTGCCGGCAGGTACCCGCGCTAGTACAGAAGGACAGCGCCGGAGTAAGTACACCACCACCCGTTATCACAAAAGAGCTAACCTCAAAAACTACCTGCATCGTATGTAAGCGGCCCGCACGCGCCAGTAGCATATACTGCGGCGATGCATGCATCCTCAGGCACGCGCAGGACTCGCTGGCGGCGCCGGGCCGCGCGCCCGACCGCGCCCACGCCGACTCGCGGGTAAGGCTGCCCACCGCCCACGCGTGCGACTACCGACCGACCGCTTTGGTGCTAACTGATGGTATACGACACGACGTGTCGTACGACATTGGACTGACTAGCGATATAAGATACGTACGCTTTTGTGCTAACTGATGGTATACGACACGATGCGACGTACGACATTGAACTGACTAGCGATATACGATACGTACGCTTTTGTGCTAACTGATGGTATACGACACGATGCGTCGTACGACATTAAACTGACTAGCGACGTAAGATACGTACGCTTCTGTGCTAACTGATGGTATACGACACGATGTGTCGTACGACATTGAACTAACTAGCGACGTAAGATACGTACGCTTCTGTGCTAACTAAAATACGATACGATATGTCGTACGACATTGTACTGATTGATGGTATACCACGCTGACGCTTCTGTGCTAACTAATGATATATGATACGATGTGTCGTATCTGTCGTACGACATTGAACTGACTGATGATATACAATACTGACGCTTCTGTGCTAACTGATATATAATACGATATGTCGTACTAATCGTACGACATTGTACTGACTGACGGTATACGATACCTACTCTTCTTTGCTAACTGACGATATATGACACTATATGTCGTATCAGTCGTACGACTTTGTACTAACTGACTGTATACGATACGTAAACTTTTGTGCTAACTGATGGTATACGACACGTTATGTCGTATCAGTCATACGACACTGTACCCACGGACGGTATATATAAGTACGCTTCTGTGCTAACTGGTGACATACGATACGATATGTCGTACCGATTGTACGCTACCGTGCTCGTTGACGACGTAAGGTATGGCGTGTCGTATCGATTATACGCTGACGTATTCACCAATAGCGTACGATACGATATGTCGTATCGATGGGACGCATTTTTGCTGACTTTCCATATTTGGCCAATCTTACTCTCTTGTCGAGACTGACGACAGATTCTTAATGAATTAAAGCTGTTTTACTAACAAAGGTCACTAGCACGAACATTTCTAACCGTTCGAGTTTGAAGAGTCGACTGTATTTAGGATGAAAATGTTCGTGTTAGGGTCACAGGAGGCAAGTCTTTATCGTGTCACGCTTTTATCCAATAGTAATGCTACCCGCCTTGACACTAAGGAGGGTCCGAAGTAGGCCCAGCACGAATGTTTTCAAAGTCGAATCGGCGACTCGAACGGTTCGAAATAGTCGTGCTAGGGCCTCAGATTGTAACGTCACATTTACACAATTGTGATTGTCATACATAACTGATTTTGGGGGTTGGCTGCAAGAATTTCCTCTTTGTAAGCAGCGCCGGCCCAAAGTGAATTTTAGGATGGAGCGAGAACCAATTATGGCGCCCCCGTTACTTGCCCTGCTTATATTTTTTAATATAAACTATAATTACCACAATCGCAGATTCAGACTCGTGGCCGAGTGATAGATGGGTGATCAATCCTAACAGTGGTTTTCAAATATCCGAACTCCTATGCGCTTCGGAAGGCACGTAAAACATTGCGTCCCGATTAATGCCACTGAATGATATGTCGTGAGATTGTAGAGATTGTGGGTTCGGGGATTACGTCAGACGGCATTCGGTCATCTTAACTCACCATACAGAATCGTCCTCTGCAACTTAAGAGCACCCTGGTACTAGACCGCTATAATGCTGGGTAGTTGTTTTTTTTTAATTGGCAATTTTATTTTAATTCTTATTCAGATATGTAATTCAAATTAAAAAAAAAAAAGGTTGAATACGAACTGTTATTCTATAATAGTCAATTATTTTAAGAAAATAAATTGTAATCATAAATTCTCTTTATGTATATTTTTTCCTTGATATCAATTATGCGCGTGAGAATTTTTTTCTCGAAAATATAATTTAAAAACATTTAAAAAATTCAATACCAAAGATTAAAAAAAATCGGTCGAACTTTGTTAATAGAGATTTTTTTATATTACCTCTAGAGTCTAGTATTAATAAAGGTATCGCATTTTCGAAATATTGCGTTTAAATATATGATTTTTATTTTTGTTTCACAATTCAACTGTAACAAGATCTATTTTGTAAAATTACATAATATAAAACAATAGTTAATCACCCAATTCCACTTGTTGAATCCTCGGATCGTAGATAGTGGGTCTACTTCCGTTAGAGTATAGCAATCGGTGTACAAATCGTGTCCAGCGGGTGGTTGGTTAGCGGCAGGTGAAAACCCTACTAGATCCACTATCTGCTTCCTTGCCTTAATTATAATCGAAGCCGCATTCTTATATCTTACACCTTACATTTGTTGCTAGGGTTAGTTTTATCCTTATTTGCTATTAGTAGTTACGAAGGAAGTTCGTAATAATGAATCACAAGATTGACTAATAATTATTTTCTGTTTCTAGTATCTGCACGTATAATTCTAAATTGTTCTTTTTTGTAATATCAAGATTATGTATATATCTAATATTTTACCTTCATTTACTTCTGTCAATTCCTCAGGGCCTAGCACGAACTTTTTGAACCGAATTGAGTCAACGAATTGACTTTACTTAGGATGAAAATGTTCGTGATAGAGGAGGCAAGTCTTAAACGTATCACGCTTAAGACTTGTCCTTGTCCTACGTAGCGTCACCAGCAGTGACGCTACGAAGGGTCCGCACGAACATTTTTATCCTATGTAAAGACTCTCGTTTCTTCTACTAATAAACGTAAAGGTACCTAGGCTGTAATGGAGTGGAATTTAGTATTTAGTAAAATTGATAGTTCTGCTTATTTACGACTTTAACTATCGATTAATCGATTCTGTTAATGGTAATTAATAACTAAGCTATATACCTACTTAAGTCATTTTATATCTGCGTAGCGTTATAACGTTCTTGAACCCTCGTTCACTTTATCTTCAAATATGTTTTGATTGTAACCAGATGCAGCGCATTCACAATCCTCTAATTTAGAGGGCCTAGCACGAAATGTTTTCATCCTGTTGTGAGCCTAGCACGAACAGTTTTCATCCTAAGCAAAGTAGACTTATTTCGATTCGAAAAGTTCGTGCCAGGACCTCAGTATCGCCTCCACTTGGTCAGATCATAGCAGATAGAGACGTCCTCCACGGCGCCATCCTTCCGATTAAGAATTAAAGAGTGTCAATAAACAGATGTATCCGTTATCAACATTGCTTCACCAATTTTGGCTCGCTATGTGAAAAAGTCTCTACTTATCGACGTATCAGATTAGATTTTCCGGTATCTGGCAATGCCCTTTGGGCGGGATTTCATGGTGCTTTATCATTGTGCATATTACAGGAAGTTGATTTATTTATGATGGACGATTGCACATTCATATCTCTAACACGTTGAAGTTTATACATAATTAACTCATATACCTAATATTCTTTAAAATAAACGTATGCGGTCAGGTAACAACATTCAGGAGTTAAGTTATAAGTGCATTATTATTAAGTGTCAATATATGTTTATTACATTTTTTAAGACACACTTTCAATGTAAAATCAAAAACAAATCAAATCAATTAAATCACTAGTTACTCTGTATGTATATCACTTAAATAAATATAAGATATATATATTTCCTCTGCTTTGATTTAAGGGTAAATCTTTTCGTAATCTAATACAGTCAGCTGATAAACTTTTGCGACCTCTCTCACGTGGCCAAAAGGAAAAAGTCTGTTTCGAATTAGCGTGGCATCCGTCAATAAGAGGGTAGTTTTTGTTTCTGTTTTTTGTGCACGAACCAAAGTCCCGTTTTGCATCGAAATTGCAGGAATTGACAACCTATCGGCCACTTTTGAACTTTAAATACATGAAGTTGTTTTTGTAATTCTTTCAAAATAATTATTAAATTGTTAGGCATACGGTATAATTGTCTTTTGTGTCCTCTTTTTAACGCTATATCTCGAAAACAGCGGGACGTACAAACATGAAATTAAGAAGACACTTTATACTCGTAGTTAATAGAAATCCGCTAAGAAAGGAATTGTCGATAGGGCCAGATTAAGAAAGCTTTAGACTCTTAAGAGCTTTAGCAATTTTAAGCAGACGAAGTCGTGGGGAACGGCTTGTAATCATATATCTAAGTGGCGTGTATACGTTACTTCTTTTTAGTTTTCTGTAATGTAAAATATTTGTACTGATGTAGTAGGTATTACTACACCGTATAAAAAAAAACTTGATACACTTTGTAGAGCCGTCCAAAGTTACATAAAAGCTGCTATAGCTGTGGCAACAGACGGGCTGACCTATCCAATAAAAAATCAACTAATTGTCTATGTTTGCTACACCTGCTCTTTGCCTTCGTCCGCGTTGCGTCACACATTCCCACAGGATGGTATGATTTTTATATTTCTTCGTCCGTCCTTGTCGCACCTTCACCTCTCGCCCTTACCGACGTACTTCTCATGCGCCCGCGTCCTTTCAGGGGGTTTTGAATTCTTCACCCCTATTTAGTTGTGCGTACGCGTTCCTTGGGGGTGTGTGTGTGTGCTCCTTTCGAGTGTGTGAAAAGGATATTTTTCTATAGGTCCCGCAGTCGATTCCTGTTCTTTGATGATAGTGCGCGGCAGAAATGTGCTCAGCTAAGTTTTGGCGGCAATTCAGGACTCTGTGTGTGTGATTCTTGTGTAAAATGAATTTGAGTGGATAATGGAGGATATACCACTGGGATCGGCGACGCGTTTGATTTCAGATAATACGGCGTAATGTTATATGAGTGAGTTTTAAATGTACAGGGTACCATACAGTTTAATACTTTATCTATTTTAATAGATAGAATAGTGTGTTTGTGTACTTGAACGCGCTAACCTCAGGAACTACTGTACCGATTTGAAAAATTCTTACACTATTAGATAGTCCATTTATTGCGGAAGGCTATAGACTATATATCAACACGCCAAAATTGAAGCTAATTTTTTTTACCTAATTTTACGCAGACGAAGTGGCGCACACAGCTAATTCGTGTTGCAGTGTTTGTTGTCAAAGTCCTTTGAAACTGCTTGCCCGATTCTTATGAAATTTGCGCATCGGTTGTAAACTACTTAATATCGTAAACTACTTCTAAGCGATAAAGGTGCGCCACGCGAACGAAGTCGCAGGGTACAGCTAGTAAAACTAGAATTATCCCGTTCTAGTACCAGGGCCTGTGCCTGTGGGGCTGTGGGGCGAATTAAAATTGCGTTACCCATTTGTCACTCGGCCGCAGTAAGCACTGCTTAACGTAACGATCGACTCAAATGCCGGCCACTAATTAAGCTTAGACCTACTACGACTAACACTGATTTTCAGAAATTCGACCTCCTCCTTGTTTCACAAGACACGTAAAACAGTGTCCCGTTTAATGTTATTGAGTGAAATTAATCTTGGCAGCGATTGTGGGGGTTCCGGGTTTGACGTCAGACATCGGTCATCATCAGTCGGTCGTCTTAACTCGCCTCACATCCACATCCTCTGTAATTCAACCTGACCCTGGTACTAGACCGAGATAACGTTAATAAGTTATACCATATCGAACAATAGCGTTGATCCAATTTGATACAGAGAAGCCGCCAAAGGAGTAGGTATAGATAAAAAAGACCGAGCATGTATATAAGTCCGGTTCTGTAAGATTATTGCCGGCCCGGGAGCGAACGGGGCCCCATTGTACGAAACATTTATATACACACGAATGACATCATCACAAGTCTGGCGGAGAGATAACAACCCGACTTACCTTATTTGTGCGAAATTTCACATATTTATCTAAAATTACTTACTAATTTATTAGTATGGTCCGTGAGTTACAGATTTCCTAATACTACTAACTACATACGAGGACTAGAAATTTGGCACAATTATATTACATAAAGGATATCGTACGTATATGCATATCTTAAATTATTAAAATAAACCGTCACGCACACCAATGCCAGACGATTTATACACACATGTGTACATTTTATTGCGCGTAGTCATGAGGACGGTAAAAATAATTGTCAAATACTACAATGTTGATGGAATGGAATGGAAGTTTTGTATATAGCTTTAAATAAGTATATAGTACGCAAATATAAAGATTTGTGACTGAATTTAACCCATCTAGTAGGTACATACAATTCGATTTAAAATTATTTTGAAATAGTGCTGATAATAATATGAGTACTTATTTCTATGTTAGTACTATGATCCCACTTATAACACGGTAGGTTTATTTCGCATTATAGGTAAACGCGTTGTAGGATTATTCTCGTACAACGCCCTTGTAAGACCACGAATGCGCATAATAAAATATTATATATGTATATTGTATTGTTTTATATTACAGAATAATGTTAATGCCTTATAAAAGCAGTGTGTTATAGGGGGATTACAGTAGTGTTTATCCTTATATATTTTATACGGGGTCTAAGATACCTCCGTAGTCGGACAAGCTGTTCATAGTACCAAAGACATATCTCATTATATTTTAGCTCTAATGAAATTGCAGTTTATATATCACAGGATTAGTATTATTAAGTTTGGCAAATAACAGCTGATGTCGTCTAACGCATTCGTCCAGTGAGTCAAGCCGCGAATCGCACAGTCGCCGTGCAAGTATTCGCGATGAATGGAAAACACGTTTCATATCAGCTGACGGCGGACAGCGCGCATACATTATACTATGTTTATACCATTCTTACCTCATCGAAAGTATGCGCGAATTGAGACGCGTTATCTACACCAGCGGTTCCTAAACCACAGATCAATATAACCCCTGCTGTATGTTATATAAAAACTTTCATATTGTAACAACGCTGTGCAAGTATTCGCGATGAATGGAATTCTCGTTTCATATTAGTTAACGGTTGGTGGTGCGCATATATTAAACTAAGTTTATACCATTCTTACCTCATCGAAAGTATGCGCGAATTGAGATGCGTTATCTACACCAGCGGTTCCTAAACCAGTCTAAGATAACCCCTAACGTATCTCATATATTAACGTTAATATGATATCAACGCTGTGTAAGTATTCGCTATGAATGGAAAATTTGGTTCATATTAGCTGACCCCGGGGTCGTGCATATATTATAATATATGTATACCATTCTTACCTCATCGCGAATCGAGAAGCGTTCTCTACACCAGCGGCTCCTAAACTTCATGATAAGGGAACCCCTGAAAACATAGTTTTATTAAATATTGTTTAAGTACTCTAAGTAGAAGTTTCTTTTGCCACATAATGTGTTTAATTTTCCACGGATTGATTCGTAAAGCTAATGACAATATTTATAAATGATTATCGCACTATGGCTTTTTTCTTATTAAACGTTACAAAACAAAATATGGAATTACATCTAAATTAATTAATTTTTTAAGTGTTAGTATTTACACTAATAATGTATGAATTATATAAATCTATTATAATATTTTATGTCATTCACTATTGTGAATGTCGAATTCATAAATAAACACCTGTTACTTTTTAAAGGAATTTCGGGGTTCTTTGCTACCAAACACTTTAAGAATCTCCGACTTGAACCTCAAACCGGAATCATTTTTCCTACATATTAAAAGTTAAAACTCGTTTCTCGCTATCAAAGGAATGCTTGTTTTACAATCGACAAAACGGTTTTAAACCTTAATTCATACGACGTTAGGTTCAAAATGATTTGTGAGTCAGGGTCCAACATAAACACGCCGATTCTGGGAATTTTTGTTTGGTGTCTAGAAATTATGAATGGCGCCAGGACTTTACTGAGTGACAAATATTTGTCATTTCTCATTACTTTATTACCTGGTGCTTTTAATTGCCTGGCGCCCGGTGGTCTTTTTCTTATTTATAAATTAAATAACACGGTTATAGATTACGACCACCAGGCTTAAATGATGTTAATCGTAAAGTACCTGACCATTCTGAGAAATATAAATATAATATATACTGGATTATATGACACACGGACGTCTGTTCCTAAGGTAGACATCTTAATGTCTGTGTTATCGGTAACAGGCGCCTGTTATACACAATTTTTTTTAGACTCACAGAGTCACTGCTCACTGCGCTAACGGGCCAGTCAAACAAAAAAAAAGAAAAATTGCATTATGTTGTTTTTAGACTTTTCGTAAATAATCTAGATGATTATTGAAACGTACAATTGTCTCATAATTCTAACATAATTTCATTTGTGAGCGTGTTAAAGTTCGAGTTAGGTTATTTGAGCGATTTGAGCTAAGATAAATGTGATTTTAATCAATGGTGAGCGTGTCATATACTTTGTCAAACTTGAATTTAAAAGATATTTTTATTCAAATCGGTTTTTATGAAGTATTTGAATCAACAAATATTTTACAACGATCATCACTTAAGGATATCAACAATATCGTTGGCTACATTATTCAAATTAAACGGTCGATAAATTGTTTTTAACACATCTTATTCATAAATCCAGTTGTATCAGATAGTGTGAGGGACTAACGGGGATGAAATTCTGATTCTTGAAGTGAAATATCATGTAGACGCGGGGAATTTCTTGAAGTGGGAAAAAAGACCATTGAACTCGCGGCACTGTTACCGTAACCGACACCTCTGACGGTTCGATTTCACTTCTGTCGGCGTGCTTGGAGTGCTACTAGTTGTTTTTTTAGGGTTCCGTAGACCTGCATGAAACCCTTATAGTTTCGCTTAGTCTGTCTGCACGCAAGGTGTCCCCTCCCTTAGGATTTCAAAGGTATTAAATCTAGAGACTTGAAATTTTCCATGTTGATAGTACATGCTAAAAACTCACTAGGAAAAGTATATTGAACGAAATTGGACAATAACTTTTGAAGGTACTTAATATACTCTGTCGCGTATCAAATAGGGAACCCTTCTATATAAACGTGTCATAACTTGGCCATTTTATTTAATGTTAATGTAGTAGTAAAGCTATATTTGTCCGTTGTCAACAGACGCAGCGGCTATGACACAGAGTCGAGTGAATATTCCGAGGACTCTGCGGTGTGCGAGGATGTGCCGGCTCCAACCAAAAGCTTTGGGCCGAGGAAGAATATCAACAGGGGACGGTGGACCAAGGATGAGGTGAGTGGACCCTTGGGCCTGTCACTCACTTCACATTGGATTCTGTCCGTGTTTTGGAAGGGACGTAAAACAGTGGGTCCCGGTTAATGTCACTGAGGGATATTAGTCGTGAGATTGTATTGATTTTAGGGGTCCGGGAATGATGCGCACTCTACAATTTAAGCGGACCCTGGTACTTACAGACCGGTATTACGCTAGGTAGGAGGGGAAGAGAGTGAATTCCCTACGGTCTCGTTGCAGGACAAGAGACTAAAGGCGTACGTGAAGGTGTACAACGACAACTGGGAGCTGATCGCGTCGCAGTTCTCCGACCGGAACGACGTGCAGTGCCAGCAGCGGTGGACCAAGGTCGTCAACCCGGAACTAGTCAAGGGGCCCTGGACCAAGGAGGTGAGTTCGAATCACCGCTGAAGTACTTTAGCCCCCTTTCCGCCCTTCCAGGTGTGCAGGTACCCCTCTCAGGCGTGAAGTTCCTGATGCAATATCTTCAACTCCTTACGTATTACGTGTCACTTTCCAAAATAACTTGGCCAAATCATAGCCAATGACAAAAGCGACAAAATACGCGTTAAATAATTATCACTAATGATTCAAAGTTCTCTAAGTTACAATTCCGTGTCACTTTCCAAAATAACTTGGCCAAATCATAGCCAATGACAAAAACGACAAAATACGCGTTAAATAATTATCACTAATGATTCAAAGTTCTCTAAGTTACAATTAAATCAATAACCTATGTTTTATTTCAAAACTAGCGGACTCGCCAGGCGTTGTCTAACCCGATTTAAGGTCAGACGAATGGCCTAGCGCCAGTGCTAGCGCCATCTATTAGAGGTATTCCGTACGTGCGACCAGCTCTGCATCTTTTAATATTTTTTAAATATTCTTTTAAGAATTCTTTCCTTCTTTTTTCTTAAATCTTCCCACAATTAATGCAAAAAAAATAAAACACAAAAGTGAAATAGTTTTTGAGTTATAGAGAGAAACATATTAATTTAGGTTACATGCAATTTTTCGGCAACCATCTACGAACCCCTTGAATTATACACGCAAAATTTTATCAAAATCGTTCCAACGGTTTAGAAAGGCAGGGTGACAAAGGCTTGTAATAATCGTATTGTGTTTGTAGACTTTTGTGTTGGTACTAATAATTTTTGGCTATTGTAAACGTTGAACAAAAGATACGATACATTTACATTTTACGTGTTAATCTTATTATAGATAGTAGCGCGGATAATCGTCTCCAAAAATTGGACGAAAAACGCCAACTTCAAAAACAGAGACCTAAGCCCTCCTATACTTATGCATATAACTACTTGGGCCAACTTTACTGTCACACTTGTAGTAGAACATTCAAAAATAAATTTAGTTTAGCGAGCCACATTAAAGCTCTTAACGGAAAAAAAATCCTTGATTTCTTGAGTCGCCGTCGTCGAAATGGAACCAAAGCGAAGAAGCCTTGATTCATAGAATACACTACTTTTATAGGCACCTACTATTTTAATATCACTGTTAAATTCAAATGATATTTTATTCAAGTAGATTTTTACAAACACTTTTGAATCGTCAAATATTTTAAAAGCTACCAATGATTCGGTAGAGTTGATGCACGGTAAGAATCAGCAAGAAACTCGTTAGTCACTCTTTTAGTACATTTTTGCAAGTTAACTGTAAAGTACAAAGCTGGAGCCACTCAACTTCCAGCAATTATATCTTAAATGTATACGCATGACTTAAATAAAGAAAAAAAAAAGTAAATGGTCGCCATTGCCGCAATCGGCATGTGCATCATTATCTCACATTACGAATATGTGTATTTTTGACATGTTTTAATTTAGCTATAGACAGATTTAAGTTTATGGAATTTTCTTGAAGAAACATACGCACGCCCACAAACGATCGGTATGTTTTTCTCTCTGGTATCTATACTAGTATATAAAGCTGAACAGCTTGTCTGTTTCATTACTTGAACGCACTAATCTCAGGAATTATAGGACCGATTTGAAAAATTATTTCAGTGTTAGATAGCCCATTTATCTAGGAAAGCTATAGGCTATATCATCACGCTAAAATTGAATCTTTTTTTTTACCTAACTTTACGCGGACGAAGTCGCGGGCACAGCTAGTATATCATAAAATACTTAAAATATTATTTATGTTGCCTATTGTTCCGTTTGTTTTGGATAATTTGGTCGTTCATCCGTTAAATCCACTTTCATTAATAGCTTTTAATTCAGAATATAGCTGTAAAATGGTAAAATATCGATACAAATATATGTAATTTAATGACATGGTACAGATTAAAAATGTTTGCATTACTTTTAAGTTCGTATTATATTACTAGCGGAGCCGTCAGACGATGTCTTGCCCGGTTGTCTAAAAGCTCGTAAAATCGATGTGACGTAATTTATGGATGACCCCTTTTGGGCATTTAAAAAAAGTTTTTGACCAATTCTCAGACCAATCATATATGCACAAAAATTTTCATAAGAAACGGTCAAGCAATTTCGAAAGAGCTTGGCAACTAGCAATGTGACATGAGAATTTTATATATTAGATATAATATAGATAGATAGATTATGAAAAAGGTTTGATTTTTTTTTTCAGTATGTATCATGAATCTAAAGCCGCAATAGTAGGATCATATTAAACAGATTTGCCTTCCCTTGCCCTCTCAAGGGGGGGGGTTTGTGGCGTGTGGGAGCAACAGGGAAAAGTTTAAGGCTGTACGTCGAATAGTGGGGAAAGGCTGGGGGGGGGGGGGGGACAACCTTAGGGACAGACAGATGGATGGTCGGACGGACGGACAGAGCGAAATTATTGGGTTTCCTTGTAGTATTACGGAACCTTAAAAAGGGTTTTGACTTTCTGCTTATATCTCAAAAACTAATTAAGATATTTCAAATAGAAGAGAAGAGAAAATTTCCTAAAAATAGAGAGTCAAACCTCTCGAAACTTTGACTTTATTATTTATAGTGTTAATTTAATACTGAAAATAAGTTACAGCGCCTCAATTAACAGCCAATACAAGTTAAAATATAGCAATTAAAAGTGATATTAAGTATTTAAATTGCTACCTTTCACCCGAAATTTTGTTAATTTTAAAGGCACACAAAAACATTCTCGATGTTTTTTTTTTGTTAAAAACATTAATTGATCTATTTCACATTAGTGAATATAAAGAATTTACGCTAGTGTAAAACCGAAAATAGACTTAGGAAATATATAGAAATGATAGGAAAATAGGCTAGATATATACATGTAAAAATCAATCGTTGTTCTTGCTAAAAGTCGAAAATGACTGGACCTATTTGAATGAAATTTGTTTTGTTTCATTCGCTTTATAGCAGGGAAAGTTTAAAAGCAGGGAAAGAACATAATGAATGAATAAAAAGAACAGACAAATGCCGATTTGGTCGCTACTTCAGAATACTTCAAATAGATGGCGTTCGTATAACAGACTGCCAGTATCATGTTAATTTGTCGCCTGAAGCTATGTCCCACAATATAAGAGAGGAATCTTGAGAACTACTGGCCAGTGCTAAAAAAATGATTATAAGAAAGTCTGTATATTACACATGTGATGTTAATTTCATGTACAATATACAGTCACAAAATGTAAACTGTAAATAAATTTTTCGATAAATAGTAATTTATGATGAGATTATTTATGACCTATTTATATAAAAGCGATAGGTCACTGAACACAAAATCTCGAAAATCATGCTTTATTGCTGATTTCGGCGTTCAACGATTTATAAGACGTCATGACGTCAAAATATATATTAATTATATTAAATAATAAAAGAAGTAATCAGACATCTTACTTTTTCCATCAGGACTAACAGCAACTGAAATGACTCCAAGAATGGGTCACCCATCTATCACCCGGTCGCAGCTAGAGCAACTTAACTTAGCGATCGACTCAAATGCCGACCACTGAGTCGGCGACGACCTTCTCGCTATAGGCTATGTATCGCTAAAATTGAATCTATTTTTTGTACCTAATTTTAGGCGGACGAAGTCGCAGGCACAGCTAGTTTAAAATTAAAAAAAAAAAAACTCGGATCTGTGTCCAATTAATGTCAGTGTAGATTTTAGATAACTCTGAAATTCATGCGCGATGTTAAACACGACACGACATGGAAGGTTAAATTATAATTAACGCTATAACATGAATTAATTGACTGACTTGCCCCTTGGCGCAGTGGCAGTGACTATGTCTTCCGCTCGGTGGGTTGTGGGTTCGATTCTCGCCTATTTATGAAAACAATTGCAACTCTGTCTGTTCATTACATCATAGTCGCTGCAGCCTTCCCTTGGTTCATATTCATTTAAAATTATTTTATTTTATCAATTCAAGGCTTTTGTCTGTATGTAAGCTTGTGAGCAATTACCTGGAACTTCGTTCGCATTGCATACTTATGAACAAACAGAATTATGGTGTTGATCCATTTCGTTATTGTATTGTATAATACTAGTGCCCTAGACTTGAGTATTAGCCACTTTCAAAAGCTCTGAATCTTAATGTGCTGATATTTAATTGCCGCTACACACGTATCGATAAATCGTTGCGAAAAAACTGAGCAGTTAAATCGAACGTTCCAAGAGCACCGTGAATAACTGCCGATACGAGCGATCGCCGTCCAAACACCACTACAACATGGGTATCTTTAAGGCAAGAGTGAATAGGTTCATTCTAGGCAAGCGCGCTCCACCATAGACCGCACCTACACTTTATCAAGTGTGACTGCGGTCAAGCGCTTGCCTATCTCCAATAAAAAAAAAAAAAATCATATATAAGAACTATAGCTGCATCCCGCGACCTACTTGGCGTGAATTCAGTTATTGATTTGTTCTTTTGCTGTTGTTGTCTTAGTTTTTGTCGTTGTTGTTGTTTTGCTTTTGTTATTGTTGTTGTTTTTGTTGATTCGTTGTTGAATTCAGAAATTTTGAGTATTTTTATTTTTTATGTGGACCATTCATTTTTTTGCTTACGTCCCTCTCCAAAGTTTCATCTATCTCTATATCGAAATTCATCAAAATTGTTTCCGCAGTTTTGGCGTAAAAACGTAACACACAGAGTTACTTTGATATTTATAATATTAGTAGTACATCTGAGTCTAATTAGTATACTATACTGCAAGTCTTCTCTATACTTTAACTCAATTTGAAGTCGGTTCACGTAAAGGTCCCGTTCCAAGACCCTAATATACTATATTAAAATTAATAATAAAGTAGAATTAGTATATTTGTAAAGATGGTGTGGATTATAAAGTCTATTCTATAAGAACAACATTGACTAAACAATACAAGCACAATTTCTAAATTTGTAGTACAATCAATTAACAATTAATCATTAAAGATGTTAAAACAATATAAATGGAGATAACATCTAATTGTTTAGTATCGTTTTAAATGAAATCGTAACCGCGTTATAATGTCGTAAACTTTAGTCTGTTACATAAGGCTTTAATGTTGCATCGTTTGTTAACATTTCAATATTAGTAAAAATATTTATAAATAATTATAAATAGTTATAATTATAAAAAATAGTAATTTTCAAATTTGGATCAATATAAGTTCAATTTTAATTTGGATTCCGTATTTCAAAAAACTTTAAGTTTTCAAATTACGTATCTCATAATATATAAGATTTTATCGAAATTTCAGTGTTCATTATTTATTTTTACTAATAAATTAAAATTTGAAAACATGAAAACTGTGCGGTACATTTTACAAAATGACAGTCCCATATCTGCATATATCATAAAAGCGAAAAGGTCACCTGTCACAAAATCTCGAAAACCGCGGTACGTATTTTTTGATAGCGCGAGATTGAAAAGTTCTAAGTCTTCTCGCAAGTCTTCCTTTATGCAGACGAAGACGCGGGAAACAGCTAGTACATTAATAAACATACTACAATTGAAGTAGAATACTTCAATAAAAAGCATAGATCATGCAAATACAATGACGAATCTATTGATTTCGCGGTTCTTGTCTACGGTAACCCAAAAAGGCTGTAAAAACTGTGCGATTGTCACACGTATTACGTCTGAGCCAGATATGTTAGAATGAGTTATGAAATGTTACAAATTCAATAGATTACAGATCGTGGAGCATAATATTATCTAAGAGCAAAAGAAATGGGTACCAAGAAAAGGTACTGACGTGGTATTGCAAGAGTTTAAGAAGTTACATGCTGCCTTTACTTTATGTAATACTTTTGTTTGTAATCCTGGCATCTTCACCATCACCTCAATATAAATCATCATCTACAATAGCATCATAACAGGAAACTAACTAAAAGAGGATCCCGTTGCCACCTCGCAAAGTAAAGCATGAGGTACTGTTTTCCTTATCCCGGTCAAGTTGCAGAGGATGTGGCTGTGGGGCGAGTTAAGATGACCGATTGCCATATGACGTCATCCTCGGAACCTCACAAGCTCTACAACCTTGCGACTAATATCACGAAGTGACATTAATCGGGTTCCAGTGTTTTACGTGCCTTCCGAAACACAGAGGGGGTCGGATATCAAATATAAACCAGTGTAGGTCACTCATCTATCACACTGTCGCAACAAGAGTTGCAATGTTCACAATACATTGCGGGCTCAAAAATGGGAAGAGGATAGCAATATCTGTAACCTCACATTTCGCGATGAATGTTTTGTGTAATTTTATTTAGGATATTAAATATAGCCTTGTCACATAGTGTGAGATACGATGTCTTTTACACCCTGTATAGAATATATCCTTGCTGTTGATTACAAGTGAAGCTAAGTAACTTGAGGTGTTGTAGACTCTATAAGTAACATGAGAAACTTAAAAAGGTTTTTGCTCTTTTAATTATTGTTACATTGTTGGTAGCAATTTTCACGCCCTAGTTGGTAACACGACAGTTTATCTTTACTACATAATTTTTGCATAGATTTCCCGCGTGGCAATATATATTGATTGCAATATAAACAAATCGGTTTATTTCGGATTAGCGGTGCGCGCGTCGTCGTTCGCCTAAAATTAAGTAAAAAAAAAAAGTTTCCATTTTTGCGTGATGATACGTAGCCGATAGTCTTCCTCGATAAATGGACTATATAATACTGAAAGAATTTTTCAAATCGGACCAGTAGCTCCTGAGATTAGCACGTTAAAGCAAACACACAAACTTTTCAACTTTATATATTATAATAGTATAGATTCCATAATTGGTGTTAACAAATTACATATATGTAGGTACGTATGACTAAATACACATAGTACTCAGTGCCCTTTTGACTATAAACAGCGTTACTATAATTTTCTTTTTGACGTTATCCCGGCTTAGTACCAGGATCCGCCCGAATTGCAGAGGATCTGGCTGTGGGACGAGTTAACATGACCGACTGCAGCCTAACGTCGTCTCTGGTACCTCCACGATCTCTATAATGCACACACACGTATATATGTATATGTGCGTGTGTGTGTGTGTGTGTATGTTGCAGCTTTTGAAATTGTAAATTAATTTGTCTCCGGTTGGTTGCTGTTAAAGTTTCTCCAAAAACAAATTTTAAGTTGCTTTTATACTTAACTAGCTGTTTCCCGCGATTTGGCGTCCGTAGTATTTAACTTTTGAAAATACTTAGGCCTCCTTGATATGGTCCTATCCAAGACTTTCGCTTTTAGTGAACATCTACTACCCTATCTATATATACTGTGATAATAGTGATAACAAAAAAATAACCCCACTGAATTTTTTGCGGGCTCTTCTCAGTGCAGAAACCCTTATAAACTAAGCTTTTAAGTCGTAATTTTTTTTACCAAATTACTTTACTAATTGATTAAAATATAATAATGACGTTCATAAATGCTTATAAAAAAGTCTATATGAATAAATAATTTTGACTTTATATAAAACCAAAGGGTCATCATTCACCAAATATGGAAAACCGCGAGACGTACACGGATGAAATTTGGCAAGGAGCTACTTTAAAGTCGGCATACATCCGCTAAGAACGGATTTTTCAATAGGACCAAATTAATGGGGATCTAGGAGTTCACGTAAATTCAATTATACGTGGACGTAGTAGCGATAAACAGCTAGTATAATATATAGGTCAAGCTTATATGTGTATATGCCTTAATTAACCCATATTAACCCGTGTACACACGAGATCTCAAGCGGCAGTGGGCGGTCCAATCGATCAGTGAAAAATTTGCTGAAACTCACATGTATGGGCGCCACCCTTAAAATGTAATATTGTGCTATTTGTTTCCCAAAAATAAATTCACGTTAAAAAGTTGGAATAAATCTTTTAGCTATGAACAACATAATATTTTGGTTTTTAAAACCACAACCCGTGAATATAACAATCAGTCTTAGTGGTGTTGCGTAAATAATGATCTAAGTGATAAGTCCTTCGGTCGAAGCTAAATCGTGACGAACTTTTATTTAATGTACTAGGGTAAGTATAAATTAGGAAAAAAAAATAGGACACTAAAGGCTAATTTTTACACACTAAAGGCAATCATCATCATCCACAGCCTTTTTTCTCCCACTGCTGGGCAAAGGCCTCTCCCCGCCCCTACCACTCCTTACAGTCCATAACCTATGTTATAGCTTTTTAAATCAGCTATCTACCAGTGAAAGTCCCGTCAAAATCGGTCCAGCCGTTTCGGAATTTACTCTGACAGACAGACTGACAGACAGTAAAAAATCGGATATGTAGTCGTGGGTAATTATTAAAAAAACTTTCAACGTTACAAACACATCTTTGAATTTCATTTTTATGTAAACTTAAAAGTCTTCTAGTATGTATAATTTTTTGGTTCACAACAATATTTCTAACATGACGGCAAACGAAGCTACGGTTAAAACTAAACCAATATTAAAACAAAAGATTAGAGAAACCGTTAAACCTAACAAAGTAACGGCTATAAATTTAATTTTAAGACTTTTACCGTCTACAGTTGATAAAGTTCCAAAAACTCTAAATGCAGAGCCGAGGAGGTCAGCGCCACGGCCAAAAAGAACACGATCCTACACCGGAGTACACAATTGTTAGCTTCCTTCTTAATTATTTTTTTCCGAAGTGAAACTTCTTTATCGGCATTGGAATAAAAATTAAAGTGAAACTTTTTCTTTAAAAGAAAAAAAAGAATATTAGGAATATTTTTTTTTAGGTATGTCTAATATTCCCTTTTCCCCTGCTATTAAGCTTAAATTAAAAGGCCCATTTTACTTTTGCTATTTGATATTTTTAGTACAACAATTTATACCGATAACATTCCAATTCGGATCTATTAAGTGATATGTCTATTTCTTTCACATCGTAATTATTTTGTACAAATCTTTCGAATAAAAGGCAATTGGTAATTTATTTACAAGAAGACTCGAGGTAGGAATCGAACCCACGACCCCCGGAGCCGAAGGCAGGGTCACTGCCCACTGCGCCAACGGGCCAGCCTTTGAAGAGCCTTTGAGCCAATTGAAATATACTTTATTTGAGCGACTAATAAGGAATTTGCCAGCAACATATATACATAGGTATATATAGAGCTATGGATAACATACATGTAAAGGTTTATTTGAATGATGTTAATGCTTGGGAATAAATTGTTCTAACCAAATCTGAATTATTGTGAAAATGGCTATAGCAAAAAAATACCCGACTGAGTTTGTTGCAGGCTCTTCTCAGTGCAGGGCGCGATGAACTTGTAAACTTAGTTTTTAAGTCGTAAATTTTATCACCAAATTACTAATTGATAAAAAAAATAATAATACGACCTTAGAGTGGCAAACCAATTTTTTGGTCGACTGTACTTATCTCCCCTGCGACTCACATTCACACTTTGGAAGTATGACAATTGTATTCAACTTTGAATTTCTATTGAACTACTTTATGTTAAGAAAAATGATTTGGAATTTTCCAAATTAAACAAAATACCCTCGAATTTGTTGAATCATTCAATAAAGCAGTAAAAACTGATAGACAAGCTTCATTAGTGCGAACTTTAAAGCGAGTAAACGCTACTTGTTAAGAACATAACGCGTCATTGCACATATCATTGCTCTATATTGTCTTAATTTATTTTCTTTAAACGTCGCGCCGACGATATCTAATAATACTTTCCGAAATGTCAATTTCTATTTTGGTCACCCTAATCGTTGTCGGATTGCATATGGTGTCATGGGGCTTAGACGTTATGCATGAAGATTAATCCTTGTGTGATTTCAAAATTTCATAACAGCTTTAATACAATGTGAAATTAATACATTTATACGCGAAGCAAAAACTTTCGGTACAATTTACGAAAAATGTACGAATAGAAGAGGACAAAAGGCACAATTATAGATTATATAAAGAACTAGCTGTGTCCGTAACTTCGTCCAAGTCAAATTAGGTAAAAAAATAGATTAATTTTAACGTGTTTATATGTAGCCTATAGCCTTCCTCGATAGTGGTTTTTTAAGACTGAAAGAATTTTTCAAATCGGACCAGTAGTTCCTGGGATTCAAGTAACCAAACAAATTAACAAACAAACAAACTCTTCAACTTCATATATTAGTGGAAAACAAATAAATCGTAAAGGTGTGCCACCTGTGATACACAAATATATATTTTTTTTGAAATATATAAGTACATACATATGGATAATACACCCAGAGTCGAGGTGGGAATCGAACCCACGACCCCGGGAGCAGAAGGCAGGGTCACTGCTCACTGCGTCAACGGGCCAGTCTAATAGCAATACGGATTACCAAAATAATTAAATTGAAATAGTTTTTTCCTTAAGCATAATTCTGATAAAATAATAAAGTGTATATAAGATGATATATTAACTACTACTTAGTCGAATAGGCTATCAACTACATTAGTAGAAACACAGATTATTCTAGTTCTGCACCAGAAGCATCTATGTAGATTTTAAAATAGGGTATTGAAATCTTCAAGTAAGAGCTTAATAAAGCTAATAGACTATATAACTTCCGCATTGTGCTAGCGTCTTTACGTCAATACGCACTGATTAAAGATAAAGTTGATATGGTTGTACATTTACAATCCTTGTTTGAACAATAAACAGCGTTAATCATTCAGTGCCTGTGGAAGACCTCATTAATAAGTTGCGAGTAGATTTATTTTTTACTTGCAGTACTCGACTTCGTCCGCGTAAAATTAGGTTAAAATAATTGCGTCCGATTTTATCGTTATGATATATAGCCTTCCTTGATAAATGGGCTATCTAGCACCGAAATAATTTTTCAATTAGGATCAGTAGTTCCTGAGATTAGCCCGTTCAAGCAAACAAACAAACTCTTCAGCTTTATATATTAGTATAGATTTAAAAAAGCTAGACTGTGTTATTGGCCACATTTGTAGTATAAGCAAATAATATATTAGCATAAGTTAGAAGAGTCAAGTTACTTATTAGGTATTGAGCTAGATTGTAATTTTATAAAGTAGGTACAAAGTTATTTATTTTATGAACAAAAAAAATAATTTAGAAAACGTCATTTGCTCGGATAGTAAGTATCAGTCACTCAGGTACTCATTATTAAACTCGTATTTGTACATAAGAAACCCTTATATGAAGTTACGACTTCCAATCTTAACTAAACAGATGAAAGGAATCAACGTTCCGGCCGAAAAGCGTGTCGTGATAAAGCACTTCCCATAAACTTTGCCTTTCGTAAGCTAAAAAAGCATAATTTCTCAAAAAAGGCAACAATGCGCGTTGAGTCACAGGGATATTCATAAGGTTGACCGCTTTATGCCTGTGTTAAGGGTAACAGACACCTGTTTTATATGAATAGCCTTATTAGACATGTTTTATGAAAAATAGTACAACAGTGCATTGTTTTTTATTTTCATATAAATTTTCCAAGGAGGTTTAAAGTACAATTCCATTAAATTTCATATAAAATGTATGCATTGGATCAAAAAGATACTGGCTGAAATTAAAAATCTACTGACTAAAAGTGAAAATAAAACAAATTCTATACCATTGTAAACACTTGATACTTCATATTTGATAGAAAAGTTTAAAAAATTGAAATAGACAGTGATGTAATTGGAAGAAAAGTTGATTATGCACCTCACTTAAGTGATTAATTAATGCACTCGTGTTAATTATCTCTTGGCTATCTAACACTGAAAGAATTTTCCAAATCGGACCAGTAGTTCCTGAGATTTTTGCTTTCAAGTAAACAAACAAGCGGACAAACAAACTCTTCAGTTTTATATATATTAGTATAAGTAGATATTTTTCTTATTAATAAATTTATTGCTGGCATGATTAACTTTGAAATTTTGTAAATTTTTTTTTTGCTCTAAAGACTCAAAAATTTTCTCACCTCTGATCAAAACGAACGCGTTAACAACTTAGATTCAACGCTTCTAATCAAAACTGCTTGCCGTTAAGCATATGGGTATCTATCTTTTCAGAAGAATTAGAAAAGTCATCAGCACCTAGTTAGATTTCCAGCTGGTTACGTATTCAGTGTTTGTCAAAGATGTGTTTTAGGAATGCATTAAGCTAGAGTCTAAGTTAGGCAAACCTGGCAAGCTTTGACTAATGTAGTGGAAAGGATAGCGTTAACGTAACTTTCTTTGTATGGTTAGAAACTAACTACAGTTAATGGAGATTTGAGAGAGACCGAGAGAGAATAAAATAATATAGGCAGTCACCTTTGAGTGTACTAGCTGAAACCCACGTCTTCACGAGCGTAGCTTATGTTATTTCTTGTAATATCAGCTATCTGCCAGTGAAAGTCACATTAAAATCAGCCCAGCAGTTTCGGAGATTACCCGGAGTAAACAGACAGACGGACCGATAGTATTTTTGTTACTGTAATCCCCCCTATAACACGGTGGTTTCATTACGCATTAATATAATTCTTTAGTATATAACACGACATTATATGTAATATTGTATTATGCGCATTCGGATTCGTACAAACGCGTTGTACGAGAATAATCCTACAACGCGTTTTCCTATAATGCGGAATTAACCGTGTTATTGCAGTTGAATTATGAATGACAACATGAATTAGCTTTATAAGAATGACGCCTATAATATGATTTTTTTTCTCATAGGAAAGAAGTCTTTATATCCATTGCGTATGTGAAAACATATTTAGGAAGGTTTTTTCTTTCTTTTCTGAAAAAGTCGCACCGCTGTGGACTCTTGGGACTAGAGGGTTTGCAAATTTTTCTGATAATCCTTATCAAACATAAACTTGCTAGGTGTTTCGATTTTTATGATGAGAAGTATAAGTATTAACGAGTGAAGAATACATTAAACTATAAAAACAAAATCATACGCACACCAATGCCAATCAATTTATACACACATGTGTAAATTTTACTATAAGATTGTATCAAAAGTCGTACTCATGTCGATGTTAAAAATGTCGTTGTAAAGAATTGCAATTTTGTTGAAAGCTTTAAATAACCATTATAGCACACAGATGTAGGATTTGTGGCAGAATTTCGACCACTAGGCCATATGTATTATGCTCAATTATTTATGATTCTGTATACTATATGGGTTGTGAACTTATACGGTATCTTTAGGGATACTGTTACTATTAAATTGAAGAGAGTTTCATTACGCCTTAAAAGGGGTAAGGGTAAAATTTCAAAACCATGAACACATTGTTTTGAGCAAAATGGTATCTTTACTAATATGATTAATGTGAATGTCTTAATATGTATTATAATTTACTTTTTACTAATATATAACCCTGACCCTATATAGCCTATATAGCCCCGATAAATGGGGTACATAAAACTGAAAGAATTTTTCACATCGGATCAATAGCTCCTGAGATTAGCCCGTTTAAGCAAAAAAAAAAACAAACAAATTCTTCAGCTTTAAATATTAGTACAAATAAAACATACGGCCACGTCACGTTCTATGAAAAACACATAAAAGAGATTAGTTCATTGACTAATAAAGGACGAACTAAATTCCGGCAGCGTCAGTCGCGTCCGCTAGTAATACATAAAGATTTTTTTTCTTTCTTTCTTCATTAAAGATTTAGTACTATTTATCCTACACTCCAGGAAAGCTGCAAGAGATATCTTTTAGATATAAGTTTTTCCTTTGTTTACTTCCTCTCCATATTGTGTATTTTTCTATATATAGTTTTAGGTACAAAAATAAATAAATAATATTAGACGATATTCTCTATATCAGTGTATACATTTTAGCTGGGGTGAGATAAAGACCGCAATCATGGCACCCCATGTGCGATAATAGGGCCGGCTCTCATAAAAAATAACGAGGGAAAACGAATTTTGTGTCACTGAATGCACGGTTCAAAAACCTTCTTAATCATACACGAGGTCTAATACAATTCTGTCATGTAGCGTAGAAAAACAATGTCAAAAAAAGGGAATCTATTACAGCCCCGAAATTTTAGTTACGTGGGGAGGCAAGAAGCGCAGAAAATGTCTCCAGTGGATGTAATTAAACGTGGCCGGTCGTCTGATGACACAATTATATTAAAATAAACTTTGGCGTCATTTATATATTAATACGTGAATCGAAAACTTTACGTGCCATTTTATAAAAATTGCGCCTACGGAAGAGTATGAACTTAGGTTAGTCAGTAAATGAAATTATTCCTAAATTATGTCTTTGAATAAAAATAATTAACGATAGCGCCTCGCTTGCAGTCCTTTTGGTTGCAGTTGAATTAGGCCAGCGCGTACGAGTACCAGTACTTCCCTCCTGCATAAGATCGGCGTGACGTGGCGGTAATGCTGTCACGTTAAGTAAATGCATTGTTGTCACGGTTCGTTTGGTTTGTGGGAGTTCCCGGTGACCCAAACTCTTCCAGCATACCAGCCTTTGGTAACGCATCAGCGAGCGTCCCGGTTGTTAAGATGTCCATCGATAGTCACATAGGTGAACCGTCTGCCCATTTGCCCTTTGTTACAAAAAAATATTCCGCACAATTGTCAAAATTCATGTTTTCTTTAAAATGTCCCTCATCGTTACGAAGCATTCGCAAATAAATTAGTGTACGCATTAGTGTAGCGCAAATAAGTTATTCTACACTACGTTTATTCAAATTCTAATTCAAAATCCAATCATACAAATAAATTATAGCCACAGGCTTAAACGTTACTGTCACAAATTAGCTTCCGTCCCTTTCAACGAAAGCAATGTGACGATAAAATTCAATTTCAGGTGTCTCCAACGATAAAGATTCTGCATAAATCAGCGATATAATCCGATATTACAGAGTTTTAGCCCCTCAAACGCCTAATGTCCCATTGAAATCTCTATTCCGATTTAAATGAGTTATTTCATTGCCCCGGCGTTCCACCGAACGGATTGTGAGCGAGATTCGCGTGAATTACCAAAATTGATAATAACTTTTTATTAGGTATTATTCTAAGTGTTTCTTCACTAATCGCTTTGAATTTCTTATGCTTGATGCTGCATAGCACTTAGGCGTCATCCATAAATTACGTCACGCGTTAAGGAGGTGGTCATTGAAATGGGACATTGTGTGACATTGGGCAGGGGGTGGTTCAAAAACTTTGTGACGTCAGATGTCAAAATTAAAAAGGTTAAAAATAATTTTAAACTGCTGTTTCGTTTTAAATTTTAAAATACATGCACAAAATTGGAAAATTTGTGCAGTCACACCAAAGGGCAGTTATTCAGATCCTACTGCCCTACTCCTAGCGCCGAGAACTAACCAAGTGTAAGTTAAAAATTCTTTTATGTTTACATGTTTGGGTGACATACAATTATGAAAACATTTATACAGTTGGGACAATTCAACAAATAATTGGTCCAATTTCTTAATACAAAACAGTAAATTTGTCAACAAATATACCTAAATCCAGACATTTTTTATTGTAATAATGACATAATTTAGTAGGAGAATCTTTAAGAATTCTAAAATATAATTTTTATTTATTAAAATTTCCCAAAAACGAGTTTTAAAAGAAATATGCCAGCAATAAGGACATTCTCCATACCGATTTTTTCCTTTACACGATACCTTAAAAAATATTTTCCGCCATTTTGAACGGAATACGGAATTTGTAATTTCACTACTTTGAGAATGTTATAGAATATATCGCTTGTGGGTATTGTAGAGAAACCCTTTGTAGAGACTAGCGGCCCGCCCCGGCGGGTATTTTCGTCGCACGGGTATATACATTTTGGAAGTTTTGACACGAATCTTTAACTATTTTGATTCTGCCGCATATGTTTATCAGGGATAATGTAGAATTCTAATGGTTACATTTTTTTTAAATCGGTCCGATAGTTTCAGAGCTTATTAAACAAAACCAAACCATCAACTCCTTCCTCTTTATAAAATTAGCATAGCCTAGTCCTATCCGCACAGTTTTGCTGCCTTTACTCTAGTAAAATTAAAGAAAAAGATAGTATGGCTCTTTTGTTACGACAAGAGTTATTATTGAACTGAAACATGAACTTAAGTCCATGCGGAATTGGCTGCCCCAAAGACGAACCCGAATTTTGTATAAGGAACTAGAAGGACTGATACTGATAGGAATGAAGTGGGAAGAAAATAATAGATACAACATAGTACTTTCAAATGGCACGGGCGTTAAGCCTGTGGTGGAAATTGACAAACTAGAGAATACAAAAAAAAAGAAACTTCAATCCAAAAGGAACTCGATTCGAACAGTTGCAAGACATCCGGGAGAAACGAGGTATCTCTATTTATATATTAATAAATAAAGTCTCTCTATTCCCTCTCTCTATCTCTTTTTAACATGGTGGCCTTTTAAATTATGTGAATAATTGAGATTATCTCTTTTAAAAGTCGGTTAATAACTTTGGAAAGCTCACATTATGTCATCAGTCGTCCTGCAAGACGCCAGAAGGTATTTGCAAAAATTACATATACGTCTTTCAATTTGTTTTCGACAGTAGATGGCAACTCGGAAAATGATAGAACATCTGGAAATAAGGTCGATTAATCTTCTGCTATTCTACCTAGCGTTAGAGATTAGCTATTATTGCAGAGAATGTGGCTGTGACGACTATTATATTACTCAGTGACATTAATTAGAACCCACTGATTTACATGTGTAGCTGCCGCAACATAGCGAGATGGCAATGACGTTGAGTAGAAAAAGTTACACCGAAGCAAACTAGATGGCGCTGTACGAATGATGACGACCGCAGTACAAACACTGAAAATCTCCATACAAACTAACTCACGCTAGCGAAGTTTCTACTTACGATCATATTAGTTGTAAGGTTGTAGAGATCGTGGGGGTTCCGAGGATGACGTCAGATGGCAATCGGTCATCTTAACTCTCCGCCAGCCAATTCCTCTACAGTCTAAGCGGACCCTGGTACTTAACCAGGATAACGCTAGGAAGATAGATATTTATCAAAAAAAAATAGCTTTTCTGAAAAATGATTTAAACTACTCGTATTTCTTAAAAACATAACTGATATATGCGCATTAATTATAACACATTAATCCTATACGGAGAAAGATAATATGGCGGTCTATGTCATAAATTTTTACTTATCATTGTATATTATCAAATACAAATTCGATGATATGTTGGAACAAATATGTAAGGAATCCAAAGGTCAATGACATATGTTGTTTTTTTGGACTTTACCGTCAGTAATAATGTATAAAAGGCATAGGACGATAGGCCAAGTGAATGGGACCCAAAAGGTTAGTTAGTTCCTCTTTTTTAAGTATTTAAAAACTACATATCGAAACCGTTTTTTATTATTATAAGAAAACTATACTATATAGATCTGAAACTTAGAGAATCTTATTAGTACCAACACTAAAAAGATGAAATAAATATCCTTCTGAGGCCAATTGACTTAGCTTATCGCACTAAGGCCTTTATGTAACATTACTTTTCAATCAACATTTTATTCTTTTGTTGCTATAGTAGATATTATTGATTGATAACTATTACAATCAGGCAAGCCAGGTTTTTATATTTGATAGCACCTATACTGTAGTATCCACTGGTACTACGTAAATATTATTAAATATGTATCGAACGTGAGCTGATTACTGGTAAAATTAATGGGTAAAGCCTTTTGTTACATGAAAATAATATTGTAGTGTCTGTCTGTATTCTGTGATTTTCAACAGATTTAAAAAAAGGGAAAGGTTTTCATTCGACTGTATTTTTGTGACATTTGTTATCCCAGAACTTTCGACTGGCTGAGCCGATTTTGATGAGTCTTTTTCTATTTGTAACTATGTATTTTCTGTGCCATTTTACTTCAATTTCGTCCACATCTGACGATTCGAAAGCGGTTTCTTTTTAAAGAAAGATTATCACGTCATTTGAAGGACCTTTTATGTCCAAATATAAATTTTTGACCTCATAGGATTTCATGCATTACATAATAGGAATAAGAAGATAAGCTCTTTAGACGCGCAGCGGAAGCTCTCAAATGGGAAAAAGAACCCCCGACTTTGAAACATTATTCATTGGTGCTCCACTCCTATTGGTCTTAGTGTGATGATATACAACCGATAGTGTTCCTCGATAAATGACCTAACTAACGCTGAAAGAATTTTTCAAATCGGATCTGTATTTCCTGAGATTAGCGCATTTAAACAAACAAACTCTTCAGCTTTATTTATTAGTACAGATATCTTTGACAACGTCAATTCCCAGTGTTTAGTAGCATCACTTACCACTGGGAAGGTTAATAGGTGAATCCAATTGAAAAAATGATATAAATTATTGTGAAAATAAAATATAACTAAATGAAGAAACAGATCGCTTGCTTAATCGTAAACTGACCGATTGCGTTTTAGGTCTAATACCAGTAGGTACCCGGACGCGTCGGCCCAATTCGGCTACAAGCGTGGCGCTACCTCTAATTAAAATTTACTTTAATGCCAAACAGTAATGGCTAGTCAACAGAATGGTAAGCTTTTCAGACATGCGGTAAGATATGGTAAGTTTTTCATAAGTAAAAGCGCTAAGGTAAGCCTGCCTAGAAAGCCACGAACGAAACCAAACTTCTGACAATTTCATTACAAAATAATACATCTGCGTTGAATCGAATTTCTCATATTGTATTTTCATAAATTTACTTCTTACTCACTTCTTAATTTACTTAGAAATTAAACCGGTATATGGCGGATTGAATTGCGCAGTCAGTATCTAATCTGAATCTCAATATCTCGTTTAATCTGAGAGGCGTTTAATTAGCTTATTTACGTTGACGGTGAGCATCCTCTTCATCAGCAGCTTGGCCGGCAAGCTGACATTTCGCCAGTGCGAGCTTGAGTATCTGTAGTTGCCCGTGAGGATCTGGTTCTGCAGCGAGAGCTCCTTGTACTCTGATGAAAATGGCAGATATCCCACCAGGCTGAAATCATATATTATTAAGTTTATTCAGAACTATCTGCTCCCAACAACATGTGAAACTTTGTTGTGAAAATTGAATTATTCTAAATTACTCCTTAAAATATTTACTAGCAACCAAACAGTTAAAATATGACTGTGGACTACTACGTTAGCTTATCATCAGAACAGCAATTAGCTTGCTTATAAAATGATTAAAACCTATAAAAAACATAGCATAACAATTTAAAAAAAAAGACTCATTAGTATTGTTGAGGGTAGGCGTAATTAGTATTCATCCCTTTAATAACGTTTGAAATTATAGCATTCCAAAGATCACCTCGGCATAACGATTTTTTTATATCGGAAAAGATTGTATTCACGCAGAATTTCAATGCCTCTTATCTGTCGGAAGAGGGACATAAACATCGGCGTAAATTGTTGTTATTGTCGGAGTATCGCTTTCCCCCTCTCCCCGTTTTATGAGTACTTGTGAACAAGCAGTTATTGCTACAAGTGCTATTGTAATTTTACGTTTTACGTAAGAAGTGTATCTGAAAAATTGCAAGCATTTTCCAAACGGTATTTGAATAAAAACATTGTATCTCTTTCTCGCGTAAGATATGCTTGAAGTGGCGGCAATGCTGTCACGTCAAGTCATGGTATTGTTGGTTGTGAGTGTTCGCAGTGTCCTAAACCACTCTTTAAAGACTGGCAACGCATCTGCGAGCCTTCTGGTGGTGCGGATGCATATGAGCGTCGGTAGTCACTTAGGTGATGAACCGACTGCTCGTTTGCCCTTTGTAATATAAAAAAAAACATGAGTGTGTGCTTAAACTCTAATAATTCTATACTTAGCTGGCTTTATGTGCTATATTTCTACTTCAAATACAGTAAGTAGATTCAGAAATGTAGTGAAAAATTGCATCTATCGTTTTACTTTCGTTTGACTATTATTTTTTATTTTACCTTTTGCGCTGTATGGCTGTGTTACCGTTATGGAAACCGAACAAACGTAATATAACTTTTAATAATAATTAAAATATAAATAATTTTCCTGTACAATTTTGATTTAGTTCCTTGCATTTTTTGTGAAAAGCACCATATAAACCTCAGCGGAAACAACAACTGCTTAGCTCGTATTTTTAAAGTTCAAACTCTACTAGTCCGGCAATTGGTCGTTTTCTGCACCCTGGCGACAATGTACTATTATTGTATAATATAAGAAAAGTTTATGAGTCTGTAGTCTTAATGTTATTTGTATAGGTGCTTCGCTTAATTTAATTCTTTACAATACAAAGGCTTTTATTACAGGTAAGGACAGAAGAATAGAGCCGCGGGTAGGGGGAATGTCTATTATGGCATGTGTTACCGCATTCACGTCTTTACGGCTAATAATATTAAAAGTAATAATATTTGGATAAGAACATACAAGTGTATACCTGACCTATTCGAAAATGGAGTAAGAGCTGTAAAAAGATCTCACAATTTTAGACTATTTATAAATTCCGTTTGACATCTAGGCGGACTGTATAATTTTGCCTCATAAGTGGGCGTGTGATAATTTTAAAAGTAAGGGCCGCATTGACCTGGTTACGAGCTCTCTACGCCCTCTAGTGCTCTCGCCGTTTACCTTGTGAATATGTTATGGGCCAATTTGGGCCACGTTCAAACGTAGGCTCACGTGAATCCCAAGATATCACGTTCTTTTAAAGAAGTTAAATTGTGCATGCTTAGGGCGTGTTGTGTTTGCGGCGACACGAAAACGAATAGGCCTTAGTACTTATTTTTAATTTTTGTGCACTTTAAGAATTAAATTACCTTTATATAGACAAAATAAGTTGACACAATTCTTTGCTCATATACGATAAGTCTTTTATAATCATTGACGACGTGACAACACATGACCAGACCGTGACGTGTCTACTGTCATTTTAATTGTCATTGTTTGCGATTGAGTTGCGTTCGAAAATAAAATTTAATTGAATTAATTAACCCATAGAGAGCTAAGATGTTCATCCTACTTTATTTGTGTACGTTTAGCTTGAGTTATTATATTAAGGCAGATGTTTTGTATTTATTCTTAATTTTACTGTACAATTTAGCCCTGATAATTCTTCTATAGTACTTTGTTTTATTTTTATTTCATTTTTTAACCGACTTCAAAAAAGGAGGAGGTTTGATAACCTTTCCCTTTCAATATACGGGGCGAATTGATATTCGACCCGTATATATTTTTTTGATCGCTTCGTGATCTATGTGTAACGCAATAATAGGTAGGTCTGAAAACCAGCGCTGCAGCATTCCTTGTGACTTCTGCATCTGAGCATACGCTGAGACGGCGACCTTTTCTAAGTAACCTCATTACTTTTTTACTTTTATTCTTAGAGTTTATTTATATTAAAAGAGTGCATTTGGTCCTAGGTTTAAGATAATTGTGTGGTTCAAGGTTAGTTAATTAAATAAATATTACTATAATATTATATATATTTGTGCTGATATAAGGAGAAGATGGCGGAACAAGCTTGATACGTGTCTAATGAATTGGTCAAAGGAGGCCCAGGACCGTGTTGGTTGGAAAAGATTGAGAGTGGTCGTTGATCGACATTGGGACACAAATGGCTGTTTATAACGAAAATGAATTAAATGTGTTTTATTCCAAATAAATTTTACAACACATCTTATCAAATTATGCTCACAAATCCATACTAAGGAATTTTGTGTTGCTAAATCCGTATATACAATGTAGAAATTATACTAATAAATATGATCGGTCGAAGGGGGTATACAGAAAAAAACACTTAACATAGGGGATTGTACTAATATATAATAATAATGATATTTGCCATTGAAAAAAATGCAGGAATTTTCATACCGATAAAATCGTGGATATATTCATATCTTCAGAACGGATGTAGATGAAATGACCAAAAAGAATTCCACGCTTAATTTATCGTACCTAATCTAGCCAAAATTTACTAGTCTAAATACCAGTACTGATTTTTTAATACCCGCAAAACTTTCAAATAAAACTATATATTTAAAATAATTTAATTTTCTAGAAATGTTACGAGTGGATAGAGGTAGCAAATCTGCTCACGATACCAGGTCCTATATATATTTGTATTACACGAACTATAATATAGTAGATTACATATAAGATTAGAGGCTTAAAAAATGTACACTTTATAAAAAGCAGTGGCAAATTTCTAGCCTCAAAATTGGATGTGTCATAATTTTTAAAGCAAGAGTCACGTTGACCCATTTACAGGTTTTAAGAGCTCTCCACTATTCTCTACATTTACCTAGTGGGTACGTAAAATGTAGATACACTATTTGTATTACGGAAATGAATATATTTATCATATAGTCGTATATATTTATATATCATCACGCCATTTTTTTTTCTCTTAATTTTATGCGGGCGAAGTTGCGGGCACAGCTAGTATACTATAATAAGTTAAAGAAAATGCACAAAATGGCTGAAATTACGAGTAATTATACTCAATTACTTAACCGCTTACCGAAACTGTTAATACATAACAGTTTCGGCCCCGCATGGTTTTATTTGAATTTAACGACCACGAAGACTTCTGGTTCGGGCATTCGTTTAATTAATAATTTTAAGTTAGATATAATTTATTGGAGAAGAATGTCAGTCGCGCAGACACGATCTTTGTGGAAGTCTATGGAGGAGGCCTATCTCCAGCAGTGGAAATTTTTTTTTTACGTTACAAGGGGGCAGACGAGCAGGCAGCAGGCACCGAAGTGCCTACCGGCGCCCATGGACATATAGAACCACAATAGCAGCGATTGTTAGGTCAGGAAGTACATTTTCACGCCCCATGAGAGAACCTAAAATCTCTAAAGTATATGATTCACCTAAAAGTTATATAATACATAAATTGAAAAGCTAATTAAATACCAGATCGGAATTGAAACCGAAATTTTCATAGATAGATTAGTATTAGTAGATTGCTATACTTGGCCTATGTTTCGTTGTAACCATAGAGAATAAATAATGACGTAATAAACTATGCTCATATCCGCAACTTTATAAGTGTTTCTTTTTAAACAACATTTCATCAACACGATGATCAGATAAGGGGAACAAGAGCTATGAAAGCTTAGGAGAATAGAATATATCTTAGAATCTAAGCTCTGCTATGCTCAGTCAGAAAATTGGTCTCGACCCGCTTACCTATCTTCGTAGTTCTCCGGACTCCTTTCTAACAAGCGTAAGAAAGGAGTCCGGAGAGCCACGAATGAAGCCATTGCAGGAGTCACGATAATACAATTATACGCCCTCAACATTAATTAAATTTAAAAAAATTCAAATATTTTATCTAAAAAAATATCTGTTTAATACTTTACTTCCAATTTTTAAAAAAACTATCTATTTTATTTTTTTATTTTTTTTTATGAGATACACCAACAGCAATTTGTACACGAAATAATAAACAGGAGAAAAAACAATGTGGCATATGACTGGTACCATTGTTACTTGAAGCTATATAGAGCACCACAAGAATCTCCTTAAATCTAACTTAAATTACATTAAATAGAAAAAAGTATTAATTTCAAAGTTTAAACACAACCGCAATGATTGCGAGTAATTATTATAACATTTTGTTTAAGCGCTCGTAACTAATTATTTGTTGAAATGAATGCTAAGCATTAAACATTACTCGTTGAAGTCGTTTGTCGAATATAATAAACAGAAAGAACATTTTTAACGGTTAATGCATCTGTTACATAAGGAAAAGTAATAAGATAAAACGACAATCTGCCGTGGAGTTTATAAATAAGTAGGGTGTATTTTGAATAGATACGAAAAGGAAGATCCGACTTTTCAAAGTCAACGTCGTGCATACATAAACATCCCTTGTGAACACATCTCTTCTAGTATACTAGAATTGTGCAATGTTTAAAAGCTTTTATTGTGTTCATAAAGTCGTCTCCAACCTGAGGACCACACAAACAGACCCACGCTCACACACACTCATAGACACACAGACACTCCCACACACACACACACACTCACACACACACACACATACACACACACATGTTTTAATTTAATTTTAAACTTTAATTGTACTTTTTTCTAATCTGTTGGTACTGCCTTTACATTTATTGCCTACACCACCTAGATCGATTTGTTAATGTAAGGAAGAGCAGAGACTGCTAGCACAAGTAACATAAATTACTTATAAGAAGTTCTCCAGATGTAATACGTAAGCTTAGATCTATGGAAGTTACCGAAATAATAAATGATTTTTTTTTTCAGTTGCGAGAATATATCTGAAATTATAACGTTAGGGAAACCTTTTTTCGATAAGACCTAAAGTATGATTTCCTTTTGAATAATAAGTTTCATCTATAATAACCTCTTTTATTAATCAAATGGCTACAAACAATGTTGAGCGTTGATGCGCCGGCATATAACAACATGTTTGATTTCAGACGAGTACTGTTACAGACACGACACTATATCTAAACGAAATATAAACTTTATTTGAATATAAGCAACATAATATCAAATACAATGAGACGCCATATATCTTCTATAATAACCTCTCTTACTAATCAAATGGCTACAAACAATGTTGAGCGTTGATGCGCCGGGATATGACAACGTGTTTGATTTCAGACGAGTACTGTTACAGATACGACACTATATCTAAACGAAATATAAACTTTATTTGAATATAAGCAACATAATTTCAAATACAATGAGACGCCATATATCTTCCACTTTTTGTGCGGAACCCTAATTGTTTTTCTAAAACTAAAGTAGCCTAGATTATTCCTTATTTTATAAGCTATCCCTTTAATCACTTATCTTTAACAGATGGTGAAAGTCCCGTTAATATTGATCCAGATATTTCGGTGATTATTCGTAACAAACACACACATAAAAACATACGAAATGCACTTAAAAACTTACTAAATTGGTTATTAGTTACAAAAATAATACTCAGTAAAAACTTATTAAATGTAGACGAATAACGGTGAACAAGACCAATTAGAATATCTCTCTTAGATTTACGCAGAAATAATAAATTCTAAGCGGACTCTTAATTAAATGTGTACCAATAGGAACGGACCAGCGGTGGCTTTAATCCTCTGGTTTGATCTAGTGAAATGAAAGAGCATACTCATTTCTCAAAGGCCGGCAACGCATCTGCGAGCCCTCTGGTATTGCAGTTGTCCATGGGCATCAGTAGTCACTTAGGTGAACCGCCTGCTCGTTTGCCCATTGTTATATAAAAAAAAAATTACTAGTTTTGAAAAAAATGTGATTTTTAATCGAAACAAGTAAGTTAATAAAGCTAGTAACAATATTCTATATTAACGCTCCAGACTTGAAACTTTCAAAATGAGAGTAAAACGAAATAAGAAAAAGTCATCGGAACTTTGTATTGCTTGAGAACTTTTAACAATGGAATGACTTAACAAGATACTGCAATTATTGCTGCCGAAGGAATATTGCAGTTTATTCGTATACCTTTGATATTCAAATTTTGGGAATTTCAAATT
>JANCMC010028972.1:0-12258 GCA_024363005.1 Charaxes varanes | reverse complement strand
ACCAAATACAGGATTGTGTTAAGCGCTCATAGATATCGCATATAGTAATAGAAGAATATAATTGTGTAAATAAAGCTTATAAAAACTTTTTAAAGCATTATATGGTTTTAATTAAAATTATTGTTTATCGTAAAGGAGTTAGTAAAAAATAATACCAATTACATTTATTTAAGATTACTAATGAAAAAAGATCGTAAAGCATATCGACTATGGATATTCAAAACACTTTGAATAGCACAGTTATTTAAAAAATTATAGAATAATTTTATCACGTTAATGAATGCTTTTTTCATTAATATGATACAATATATTTAATCATTATCCGACCGTCAATCTTTAATTATTCCAATTTATTTTTACAAAATTTACAAAAATTATCTTACCTCCGTAAGGAAGTTCGAAGATCAGTTTTCCGGTGTTTCCAGCATCGTAGGCGAGCTTTGCGCTTCCTTCAATGGCAGCCAGTTTTCCATCGCTGACGTGGTAACTGGTCAGTTTGATGGTGTCACCCTCCAATATGTAGTCAGAGGAACTGCACGCTCCACCAGTTTCGGCGTCATTGGGATACCTCGCGGCTTCAAACCAAGCACCAGTTCCGTACTAAAATAACAGAAATCAAATGATTTCAATTTATACCACTTGTACCACCATTTTCGTTTATGGACTCTCGTTGATTAAGTTAATTTGGTTACGAAAATGTACGTGGCCTTATAATTTTTTTCTTATTCGAATCTTAGTGCCCACTGTCATGATGATAAGTAAATACTAACGCTTTTAGGCGTGTATTAACAAAAGGCTCATAGAGAAAGAGAATATGGCCTTTTTTCGACGTCCGGTATTACCTAATATATTAGAAAATTCTAGCAAATTTTATTTTTGTCACGGTCTTTCTTTTTCCATTAAAACTTAAGAAAACTCAGATATGACCAGGATTCTGGCCGCTAAGCCATTCCGCTATTGTGAAATCTTTAAATTTAATATTGTCGTTTGGGATAAGTTACATAATATAATTTTGATCATTGACATCATTTAATGTAGGTATATCAAGTCAAATAAACCGGACTAGAGCGAATCAGGTTCCCACACTAAGGGTTCCGTGGCGTCACGTAATATTTTACAAGGTTATTTTAAGATTTACACTATTCTTAAGATTTCTTTTAATTTGACAAAGTCACCGCAATTTTGTTTGTAGTGTAACTATAAATTTACGGTTTTCGGAATTTTGTCCTATATTTGTACTCCAATACATCTTGTCAAATTTTATGATTCTAGGTCAACAGGAAGTACCCTATAGGTTTTCATTCCCTTTTTGTATTTGTATCGTAGTATTTGGTATTAATTTCAACTTTATACCTGTACTTGTTTCTGAGAAAAAGCGTCATGGAGGACAGACAGACAGATAGATATACAAACAGATATTGTTGCAACGACAAATGTACAATTTTCGGATTTTTTTTACTTCTGTTACATGGTGCTTCTTGCCAAATTTCATTACTCTAGGTCAAAGGGAAGTACCCTATAGGTTTTAGTTCCTATTCCATATCGGTATGCGGTATTAATTTCAACTTTATATCTCTACGCCTTCCTGAGAAAAGGGGTCATGACTGACAGACATACGGACAACGAAGTCAGGGTTTCTTTTTTCCTTTGGAGGCACGGAACCCTAAAAATATTTTAATCTTATGGAACGAATTAAAAATTTCGCTAATTGAATTTCATTAACATAAAGGGGAAATTGGGGTAAAGTGATATAGATAAATTTTAAAAGTCATAAAATTTAAAATAGTGAAATAAGTGAGATAAATAAAATATCCATTGATTTTATAAGGAACGGATAATCCTCAAGTAAAAAATTACTTACACACGGTACTAAATATATTATTATTAATAAATATAATGTATTTAAGTATACGACACACAAGTATCGTGAAATAAAAAATATGTTAATCCTGCTGATTGGAGGAACTAAATTCGAAGTTCGAATTTCAAGCTTTTAATTTAAAAGTTGCTTCTAGGCGATGAAAGTTTTAATTTGTTATGTAATGCAACGTACGTACATTTTCTGTAATAATTTCATAACTTATAAGAACATGCAATTTTAACATAAGCCGTGGATAAGGAACATCATTTTATTTGTAATTTAATATCGATTAATAATATACGTAATATATGTATCGGTATTATCCATACATGAAGCGAAAACTTTCTGTTTTACAAAAATTGCGCAGATGGAAACGTGTGTAATTTGGCACAATTAGAGTTTGTATAGAGGAGGCTGTGCGAATGCTAATATTTTCTTATATAGAGGTTTTTGAATTTTTAATTTACTTGATTTACACACACATCTTTTACTCTAAAATTTTAATGTCTACTTTTTAAATATTGATTATCATGTTATAATCTCGAGGTACAAAGAATTGAAATTTTATATATAGCTTTGAATAAGCATATAGTACCCAACTCTAAAGATTTGTGCCTGAATTTCGAGCACCAGACGATCTATAGTGTCATATAATACGTAAATTCTAGTTAAAAGAATGTCACCGTAACTACATTATTTTTTCATTATAGTTATATGCTTAGATCTTTATAGCCGTATTTCCCCTGCATATACTGTTTTGTTTTTCAAAATAAATGCATTCTTTGACATTCACGGCTTATCGCGCTATTTTGAATAATTGAAATAAATTAGTGGACTTATTTTTGGCGATGTGCTCATCAAAATTTATTGTTATTCTAACTGTGGCTAATAGAATATTTTTACATATTGAGAATACGTTTGAAGAAATGTAATATATATACATATGTATGAATAGACATAGCGTCTAAAATCGAGTATTTTTTATAGAAAAACATCAAAAGAGGACGTTTAAAAGTGTTAAACAAGCTGAAAGAGAAAGATTTTTTGTGAGACATTTTCTGTCTGTTTATTGCACAATAAAATCTGTTTATACTATGGCAAGTGAAATTCTAGAGTACGTAAGTTTTATGTATTTTTCTTAATTATTAAAAAAATAAAAATGTCGTTTGCTACCGTCAATTGTTATTTTCATTATTTTTTATACTTTTGCATAATTTTTCTCTAAAGAGTTAACTCAATTGATCTCTTCCTTTTTTATTTATTCCATAGCATTAAAATTATTTACTTCAGTTTTATCACCCTTATAAACTTGAAGGGCTGGCATCATCAGTTTCAAATTACTATTTTGTAATTTTTAAAAATAATTTGCGTACATGTAACACAAATTCAAAATGTCCACTTTAAGAACTTATTTTTGATTGTTTTATTGATGCTTTTATATTGTTATAGAATAATTAAAATTAAAGAAATATATATAATTTTTAATTTTCGATGAATAAATTAAGGAAAAAATTACTTTCCCCCAAGAATGTTACTCTGGTCATGCTAATCAGTTATTATTTGTTACACCAACCCTTACTTAGATGCATAATAAGGTTTAATATTTTTTTTATTAATATTATCTTCTCACAAAGAAATTATGAAAACAACTGTTTATAGAAAATTATTTATTATTTGTGCCAAGAAAATATATCAAAAAAGTTAAGTAACAAGAGAACTAAATTAATTGGATAGCATTTAAAAATTAAAAGGACAATTAAATTTCTAAATTAGTTTTTAATATGGCGCAACTTTTTGTAGGCTTACTACTTGGGGACACCGCTGATGACGTAACACCTAATCCCACATCGACCGAACCGTAAGATTCTATAATAGTGTTTAATCAAATATTTTTCAAAAATGTACTTACAGCCTTAAAATTGAAATTGCTCACTCCCCTGACATCGGGGCATGGGGTGTCATAGTAGACGTTAGCAGACGCAGCTGCCACAAGAGACAAGATTACGAATCCGTACATTGTGCTATTTGATGAAACTTCCCTGAAAGCCTCTGAATAACTGGCGCAGAACATTATTAGAATCACTATATATACCCATCCCCCTCGGTCAGAGGTCACGGACTTGTCCGAATTATCCACCTAATTACATCCTCAATATTCTAAAAAGCGTCGAATATATCTTCTATCTTTTTCTTCCAATTTTTGAATGTTTCGGCCGAACTACGTAAAGTGTGAATCTGTGTCTCGTACAAGGATTCTTTCGAAATATACAGCAGACATAATTTATATATTTGATTTGCATTTAATAATGATTCCGTGTTTGAATCAAACGTCTGTGTCAGTAGAGCAGCGTCATAGATGAGTATTACATTAGGTTACCAGAACTTGGTAGCACCGAAGCAGGGTTGGTCTTTATCGATAGAAATTTATCGCATGTTAGCTACAGAAGGGACACCTAGAGTCATTATTATTACACCAGCTAGGATACTTTATGACAACTGAATCTGTTACTTGGCCATCGTCAATAAGGAACTAGCTTTCAGGTATTAAGTAGGTCCTCGGTAGCCAAACTACTAATAAGTCCTACCTTACCCTTTGGTCTCTAAAAAAATAATAAAATTTAAAAAATATGGTTGTACCAGTATGGAGTTATGGAAAGCTTTTGATAATGTTCACAAAGAAGGACAAGAATTTGTCAATCATATAATAAATGTACATCAATACTAACTATCGAGATTTTTCCCTATCGAGTACCATTGGCTTTAAAACATAAATTAATGTACCAGTTATTAATGGCAAATATATTCCTAGTTTTAAATATACTTAAGTAACAAATATGTTGCCCAGCTTTGTCCGTAACACTTTAGAGTAAAAAATCATGACCATCTACAAAAACCATCCTGTTTCACGTGTATGAAAATTTTTATGATAGCTTAAGGATCTTCTCCATTTGAGTATTACTTGTCGTCCATACAATTATATCCTTCAACGAATAACCACCTTCATCAATTATCTAAAAGGATGCTTCTTAATTACTAGATTATCCATAGATATATGTATCGATCTTCTTAATATAGGTTCTCATGAGAAAAAATTAAAATAATGTATTAGTTACTGTCGCCGTTACAGCTGAGAGAGACTATATAATTTTATTGCTTAAAAGAAATAATTATGGAATTAACTTCCACAATCACGGTTTACAATTTCTCGTAACTATTTTTATCATTGTGTATGACAATAGATTCTTTTTCATATTTGATAATTTCTCTGGGTAAGTACACAGTTTTTACTTCATTGGCTTTTTTTAAAAAAAGAAAGTGTTCAACAGACTAATCTCTACAAGACTTTCAAATTCAGATTTCCACTGATATTTTATATATTATGCACTTCCAATATAATTTTCTACAATTTTTCCAAGTAAACTATTAAAAATTAACACAAGTAACTCTGAACATACTTAAAAATATTAACATTATAACATACACACATAATATGAAAATTCCATGGTCAGTATACATTTAGATAAGCAAATCGCTATTAGCACTGGCATATATAAAAGTTAAATGTACCCAATGTCCATATAAATATAATATTAAATTAACATTATAGATAAAATATTTAGTATTCTCAACGAGATTGCCATAATTTAGAAATAGATGATCGATAATTAAGTTTAAATTGTTCAGGAATGGTTTTTCATTTTATCAGTTTTATGTTAAGGTTTCCTTGTACATCTCATGAAATGTATGTCTGTTTTATTTAAATAACTTTTTTTAGTCCACACTATATTTTTCATATCAGTCGAACAGAAATTTGCCTAGAATTATTCTTCTATATTTCTGCTTGTCCAGAACAATCTTATGCGTTCATAAGCTTATTTAATTAAAGTGCAATTTTCACTGAATGATAATGGACAGATAATACTTTTTACCTTTTACATTCTTATCCAAAACATTTCTTATCTCTAACATTTTGAAAATTAACCTTAAGAATCCCATAGATTAATTGAACAAAGATGAAAGTTCTAGGTGATGGTACGTAGTTACTAGGAATGGATTACAATTTCTCATCCCTGCAATATTATTATGAATGTTATTAATAAATAGCTTCTTATAATTCATGGAAAAAACTGGCAAATATTGCTGAAAAATGGAAATATAAATATATATATTTTTACCAAATATGAGGATTGCCCCCGTACTATATGAAAGCTTCAAGAGCTTCTTAATTGATGTTACATTCCTTTGAAACATCTATTTAATTGATACTGATTGTTACTTTTTACTAGAAAAAATGTTCATTGTAATGCAAGGCAATTTTTTTTCAATAAGAAGAAAATATAGCCCCCATTTATTTTATTACTTCAGGTGGCGAAACTGCTGAAATACTTACTATTGTATATTTTAGATGTATATTTTAGAAAAAAATAGGATATTTACGTACTTGTGTCAATGCAGCTACAGTTACCGTAACTAGTATATCACGGATAGGACGTAGGAGCCAAGTCGATCGCATAGCGATCGCCTGGCACCTCTCGCTTGTTTATATTTTTTTTTAGGAGGAGTGTGCGCGTCCGAATAACAAGTGCAGCAGAAGTTGCGCTAATGTTTGAATAACGATCAATATTGTAGTTCGCAAGCGCACCCTCCATTTGTGAAAAAAGAAATCATGGTGTCAGGTAATCACTATATTGTAATGGCCTCTCTAATCTATCCGTGGCATAGTTACGATATCAATATCTGCATTGACACAAGTACGCAAGTATACAAAATGTCATGTATTTTTTATTTTTCTTTTTTTATTTATTTCTTATATATATTAATACAGTACTTTAAATTCTTTGCTCCCTTAAGCCCTTTCAATATGACATAAGACAAATTAGCAGACGTTTCAACTTATTATAACTGACTACCGACTCCCAGGGACTTCAGCACTACCGGAGGGCCCCCATTAATGCATAGTCCTTTTTTAAGAGACCTTAAGTCCTACCTGGCAACTGGTTCCACCGACTGACGTATTGCGAGGCACTAAAATTCTTGCAAAGCGCATGTTGACAACGTAGCTTTCGAGTTGTGTAGAAAAACTTTAAAATCTTTTTAATATACTGCAACTTAAGAAAAGTGTGTTTACCTTTAAGTAACTTCAAATTGTCTAAATTGTATATGTTTAAATGTATTATGATGTTGGTGAAACTAATAGATGAAAAAAAAAAAACAAAGTGAAATACACAAATTCTTTTTTTCTGTAGACCCAAAAATATATTTCGAACGCTACTAAAAATTGTACTTGGTATTTTAATTATCCCTTTCAAATTTAAATAAGTCAATATTTTATTGAATCAAGTATATAATAATTTGTCACAAGATTTGGAATTACGACACATCCTGGTATTGCGATATTATGAGAGTATGGAACCACCCTAAAATCGGCTGACAAATGATCTTTTTGGCTCAAAAAATAGGCTTTACGTTTAATGTTTCATCTTCTTTATAGTTATAGTTCTACTGTACGTGTGTCTATCGCAGAACTCTTCCTAAACGGCTGGACCGATGATGATCTTATGAATGATCTTATTTGTATGCGTTTGGGTAGCACCCTAGATGGCTTAAGTTCGCAAACCAGCCTGGCAGATGGCGCTGTAGTCGGTATCTAAGTTATTTATCTATACTAATATACGGAACGCTAATGGGAACGGGAATTGAAACGGAAATGGAAACAGGTATAATAAATAATATTATAGGATAATAGAATGTACTAAATAGTAAGTAACCCAATCTTCGGGCAGGACAACGTATGCCAGGTTCGCTAGTATTATTATATTCTTTCATGCATTATCACTTCGTAAATTCCCTTGTCCTGACGGTTGTGTGGAAGAAATCACTCGTCGCAATAAAACCGCCCTTTGTACATCTTTTCTTGCCTGTATCTTATATGTGTTAATTTATTTTATAACGTATAATAATGTGTATAAAGGAATAAGTTTTTGTGACTGATACATTTTTTTTAATTTTTTTTTGAGGCAAAAAAAGATTTTATAAGTAGCCTAAAATTATTATGTATTGGACTAATGCAATTTAAAATATAAACTAAAAGTAAGAAGATAAACTTTTTTGTTTCGTCCAAATTATTTTAAAAAGATATCAGTTGAGTTATCATAAAAATATGTATTTTTATGATAAGAAAAAATAAAAAGCTTCTGACAATTATGACCGCCTTAGTTTATTATACCCCAAACATAAAGGAACACACACATATATACACAATTGAATACACACGTACGCGCGTATTTTTTTTTTGGTTCTCTTTTTAAGAATTTTTACTCCAAAGCTATACTTTTTGTTATATTGCGTATTTGTTACGAGTTTTTGGGGAGCAAAATTTAATCTGAACTAAATGCAACCCGCGACTTTGTCGGCCCTGAATATATCTATCAGCCCTTAATCGCCCACTGCTGGGCATAGGCCTCCGTACTAAAGGCCTTCTGAAAATGATATAAATATATTAAAAGATAAACTATATTAATTTTGAGATATTTATTTGTCAAAAGCTACTGACATCCCATAACTTTTGTCAGCAAAACAAAAGGTTTTTAAACAATATCAAACGTTTTCGTTTCATAAAATGCGGACAGTACGTTATAAAACTTACAAGCGATAGGCAAATATATACTCTATAAATATATATATACATAGATACAGTCACCTATCATTGCTAGTATTTGATGTCGTGACCCGTTTTCAATCCAACTAATACATTCTGTAAGGGCTAAATCAAAGGTGGGTAGCGTCGCTTATCGCTTGTACCATAAGTGACAAACAGAGCGATCCTCGCAAGCCCGAAGTTCGCTCGAGACGAGCCACAGCATATCAAAATGGGTCAATTTAAAAGTGTACCAAAATAATTTTAGTGAATAAAACTATCAACAATTATCGATTTGCGTTACGAAAAATGTCGCTGTTTTTATTGAACCCAACACATCAAAAGATAAACATACCTTATTGTAGGGAAAATTCTCTACAACTTTGATGTAAAACTTATGTCCAAAAACTTTTTTGAAAAAAAAAACAAAGCGCAAAATAATAATATTTTTTAGAACGTTCATCCCATAACTGAAGCCCTGTTTACTTCTCCGTGTGCATTGTTTGCATGCGCTTTACGCACAGAGTACTGGCAGTAGATGTTAATGTATGAGTTTTGCGAAATACACCAGTACTTATTATAAGCTGTAGGAACTTCTTTGTCCTTGCGATTATTTCCATTTTTTGAGGAAGGCTATAGGCTAAAATCGAATCTATTTTTTACCAAATTTTACGCGGACTACTAGGAAGAAATAAGATTTTACGAACGTTAAAACTACGGATCGGACATATATTTTTATCACGTTGTACAGATAATAAAACTCAAAAGATGAAAAATAAAAAAAAAAGAAATTTTTAAATTAAAGACAGATACTTTAATTATATTTATGCGAAAAAAAATCGGATATAATGGCAGGTGTACTAGCTCCTCCTATAAACCACGATAATCTTGGGAGTATGGGGTTCAAAGATTGGAAGTATAGTGTAATCCCTCTATAACACGGTAGGTTTATTCCACATTATAGGAAAACGCGATGTAGGATTATTCTCGTACAACGCGTTTGTACGGCCTACATATACAAAATAATGTTGGGTGTGTTCGAACACTTATAACTCGAGAACGGCTGGACCGATTTTAATGACTTTTATTTGTTTGGATGTGTCCTCGTCCCGAATAGCAGAATAACTATTTAACACATTAGAAAATTGTCAAAGAAATAAAATAAAAGAAAAAACGTTTTCCGGTACAAACTGTTCCCGAGTTTTTGACTGTCAAACGTTTGAAAGTCATATACGCTGAATTCTCACCTCTAGTTCAAGAAAATATTTAAATAAAATATTCTTCTTCTTCTTCCCAGTCTTTTCTTCCTAGTCGAAATCCCCACGATTTCTACAACATTACGACTAATATCACAAAGTGACATTAATCGGGTCCCACTGTTTTACGTGCCTTCCGAAACACGAACGCGTTCGTTATTAAGCAAAGGGTGCTGCACCCTGGTGCGAGTTATCGGTACAACTGCCGTACCGCACCGAAACACTCTTTGATTATATACTATTTACTAACTTATATTTCCCTCTATTTATTATCGCCTCGCCCGATCACACTTTTCGTAACGCTCTCAACGCGCATTCACTAGCTTTCTCCCCAAGTAAAGCATCCGTAAAGAAGCTTTACTTCAAAAAATATTAAATACTATACAATAATTCATCGGGATGTCGTCAGTGTATACAAATAAACTTAACAAATTATAACAAAAATGAAAACAGGCATAGAGACACTCATCATGCCGGAGCTAGACATAACTTCAATTGAATGATCATGTAGTGTGGCCGTTTGTGTTATTTCACAAAGTTCTTTATTAATTTCTAAAAAATCTAATTTAGACCGAGAAAAATGTTCACCATTTGAACCTTATGGATTTCCACAACATACTAGAAATCATGAGATTAGAGAAACAGTTTGTAAGAATTTAGAGACAAAAGAGGCTACAAAGATAAAAACACAAACTTAAGATTAAAAAAAAGAACAAAAAGAATAATAGAAGTAATAATGTAGAGTAAATTATTGCGCCTTAAGAAATTTTAACCTCAAAATAAGGAAAAAAATTAATACCTAGTGCATAAGTAATAAAGTATATAACTTATTTTTTTGGGTAACCATCGAACGGTTTACATTCTATATCTGAGGTAACCTGCAGCTCCCGTTATAGGGACTATCAAGGGACATCCTTGAAAAGTAAAGTTGAGTAATGAAGAAGAAATTTGAATATCTTAAAATTAAATGGTAACAAGACATTATTAGATGGCCCCCTTGTTATATAAAAAAAAAGCACGTGCAAGTAAGCAAACAAACAAACTCTTAATCAATAGATTACTCGAATGTGAAATATAAAATATATAGGTATCCCTATACCTATATCTTTTCAATATATAGACATCAATTGCTGGATTTCTTTCAGATGTTTTTTGATCAATGCCTGGTTATAACTACTAGACAGTCTCAAAAAAACCTTAGATCTCAGTAATAAAAGCAGGAAATTAACAGCTCAAATGGCCATTTCTATTGTGTTTAGACTTGATTCTTACTAAAAGGGAATCACATTTTTCTTAGAAAATAAAACACGAATGAAACACGAAAAAGAGCGTTAGACTGAAGATCTAAAGGTCCCCGGTTCAATCCCGGGTTTCGGCATCAATACTTTTATTTTGTTTATTTGTTTATTTTTTCCCTAAGAAGCGAAAAATTTATATAATAATGAAAAAAATCATGTGTTCTAGGATTTACAAGAAATATTATAAATAGCTTCTAAAAAAAGTTTAACGAAGGTAAAGGCAATGTGGTGAACATATTTCTATTTTCTCATCATTTTGAAAGACACGGACCCTCCATAAGAACGGACCTCTTTCTACGATCACTTTGTTGTCTGTGTGTCTGACAAGAACCTTCGCCTCAGAAATGCGTGGACATATATAGTTGAAAATAATACCGAATAGTGAGGTGTGCGGTCCCTTGAAGTTGTGAAAAAATCAACTATACATATATAACGAAAACTACGTTAAGTTGAAGGAGTAGGTGAAACTTTAGGCATACCTAAAATTCTTTAAACTTACCTTTAATTTACTATATGCATATTTTTATTATTTCTTCAGTAAGCACAAGTTCAAGGTGACTTGCTACGGCAACGGTCATTGCAATTAAAACGGAATTTCCAAAATAACAAGAGTATATACGTTGATGAATATTCGGCAATATCATAAGGAATGTTCCATATTTACATTCGTTATATGAATAGAAAATTCATTATTCTTCCATAAAAGTGTTGAAGTTAGTATTTAAGAATAGATTACTATTACAATAATTGACAACGGTGTTTTGGTAAGAGTTTTGGAAGGAATTTGCACTTTAATTTCAATTATTTGTAAAGTAGTTGAGAGCAGTTTCTTCTTAACATAAATTAATAATACATTAAACATAATAAAGTCACCTAACACGAAACCTTGAAAACCGCGGAACGTACTCTTATGAAATTCGGCAGCGGGTAGTTTTTAGTTAGCAGGCGTCCGCTAACAACGGATTTTGCGATAGTAATTGATTAAGAAGTTCTATCAGAGCTCAATACTTATATCTACCTTGTATACGGTATTTATAACAAAAAAAAACATTAATTTAACACTTTTTGTCTGTCTGTTTTTTTACGGGAATTCTTCGAAACGACCTACCCAATTTTGATAGATCTTTCAGAAGTATTGTATATAGGCATCCTTATTAATGGCAGAAATGTTAGGGACTTAATATTTTAATCTATTACAGTTGCGCC
>JANCMC010028958.1:17684-75916 GCA_024363005.1 Charaxes varanes | reverse complement strand
GCGGCTGTTTGCTTAAACTATATATACGTGTGTTCGGCCAGTGTCACGGTTTGTGGTAATTGGTCAAATGGCTAATAGCACGCAGTGGGCATAATCGTATTTTGCCCACTGTTTTTACGCAGCAAAACTTACATGTTTGAGATGCTGAAAATGAAAAGGTAATTAACTAACGCAGGTATTACATGTTTATTTTTCCGACTTTCACAGCGCTTTATCTTGTGGTATATTGCTTTTGTAAAACAAAAGTATTATTTTTATTTTTTATAAAAAAACTTTTAAAAGTATTAAAATATCATCTTATTACAGATGTAGAACGTCTTGAGTATTTAAAAGATGTAATAGTTCAAAATGAAGAAAAAGGCACATTATGAAACGATCAGTACGGACGCCATCGGCTATTTGACTATTTTTCCGAAACAAGTTAATATCCTGCCTTACGGTCAACTAAACCTAAAAATAAGTATTTCAGCGAAAAACTAACTTTCATCTGGTTAATTTTGCGTTTTTATAAATCCACATAAATAGCGCTAAAACGCTGTGACTATCATTGTTTCCTGTGTGACGTAACGACTTGCTAGACAAACAGCTTTACTTGAGTGTGATTGGAACATACGTAAGCAACGACAATTTGTTTGACACTTAGTGACGTCACGCGCTCAGATTGCTGTTTGGAGTCACGTGATTCATGTCTTTAATTGAATTGATTTACATTTTCGAAATATTAAACAGTCATAAAAAGTTATTCCTCTTGATTTATGTAATATTTAAACCTCTGTCAACAATCCGAATGTGTATTTTACGAAATAAAACAAAGATTTCAGAAGGTTTCCACGATACAGACTGTTAATAAAGCACTTAAACGTAAATTCTGTACACGTAACGATTTCTCCCTTATAATTTTATAAGGCTTACATATAATTTGCGTTTTTCAACACATTACATTTAATAATACAAAATGTTATATGTTTGGAAGAAATGAAATTGCTACCTCTCTATGGTAGTATTGAAATTATAGTAAATTAAAAACAGCAGTTGTTTTATATCATACTAGCAGTTTTCTACAGTTCATCCACGTAAAATAAGGTAAAGAAAGATTCAATTCTAGCGTGATGATATATAGCCTTCCTCGATTAATGGGCTATCCAACAGTGAAGGAATTTTTCAAATCAGACTAGTAGTATTTAAAAACTTAATTAATTATGAATTCCGTTCAGTTTCCAACGCTATTATAGGTACATACAGCATTCAAATACAAACTAGTCTCTAAACAACATGGACACAAACTATAGAATCAATGAAATTTCGAATGAAACAAACAAAGAAAGCTAATCATAAGGATATTGGTAACTTTTTTCGAAACTTGTACAAATTGTCCTTGAAGATATTGAGGTCATCGTTATTCAATTCGTTATAAAGATTCTTAAGGCGATTTATTGGAGAAAACTTTCCAGCATTTGTTTTTGAAGCATTAATAGAAAACGGATTTTAAAAAGGGGTAACGCTTGATGTGTCGCGGAACGTTAATATATCTAGGCTATAATATGTATGTAGATGTATGTGTAACATACACTGCCAATACCAAATTAGCATATTATAATTTTGTATACACGAGTAAATAATTGGGTCACACGAGCTTTGCGGGTCGATATCTCAACTAAGATCCCATTATTCAGAATATCACGAAATTAACAAGAGCATTTAGTTTTGTCAGAAAATCAAAATTCTCGCCTACTAAGACGTGGCTTCATTTTAATATGTAGACGTGAAATAACTGGGTGTTCTTAGAAATAACACACTAAAGTCTTGCTATTTATTTTACATATATGATAAGGCGCAAAGGAGTCCCTATTGCTCAGTTGATGCAATAATTGCCTCAGGCACCTAGCGGGACAGGTGGTGAAAGCGTGGTCATCGGTGAATTGAAACGCATCTCTTGCAGAAGCGCATGTCAAAGCGAACGATTGCGGGGCACGAAATTAAGGGCTCGGGACGCGAGAACATCTGAGGCCCTAGATCGAACATTTCGAACCGTTCGAATTTGAAGATTCAATTGTATTTAGGATGAAAATATTCGTCCTAGACCCACAAGAGGCATGTCCTTATCGTGTCACGTTTTTAATCAATGCTGATGCAACCGGCGTTGATACTAAGGAGGATCCGATATATCCGAAGCCCTATGAGGGCCTAGGACAAACATTCTCGATAGTTTAACTAACTTTTATGTTCAAAACATTACTCATTAATCATAATCATTACTGCTTTCACAACTTAGTTGCTAAATATTGTTAGAACGAATGAAATCGGGACATGAGCGTATGGAGTCCTCGACGCAATGTAAGTATGGCCATGTAAGTCGTGGAAAATGGAAGCACGAACCTTTATTGACGTTTAGTTTCGAACGTAAAAGTAAGTAAAACTATCGAGAGTGTAGTGTTAGTCCCTCTGAGGACCGAGGCCACGCTGTTGCCACTCCATTTTACCATCACTTTGAGAAGCGACCCCACCCGCGGCAATTCTTTCCATTTGTATCTTTAATAATTTGTGTTTTCTTGGTTTTACATTGTGTTTATTATATACCTTTTATTAGTCCACTAGTCTTTCATTCATGGTCAGCGCAACTACTAACAGCTCAACGGTAGAAGGGATGGACTGAAATGCGTAAGTTCAAATCCGGCTGAGTTGGAGTATTATTTCACTCTCTCGTAACACAAGCATTTAATTTAAAATTAGCAGAAGAACAAACGTCTTTTCTTTGCTTTGCATTTTACGAGTTAAATACAAAAAAAAATGTATTCTTCCACGTCCATATCGCTCTAAAAAAGGATCATAAATGACCGTTGATTGTCTGCTATAACAGACTGTTCAAATGTACCGTCGCCGCCTTGTTGCGTAGCCAGGCTGCCTAGTTAGCGTGGTGCCTTAGACTTAAGTTGTGCCTTGGAGCGTGGTGCCTTAGGGCCTAAAAAGTATTCCTAATATTTATTTATTTATTAACAATAGACATATGCCAACAGTACGATTAATAAACAATTTTACATAGAGTTTCGGTGAGTTTATAACTATATAATACTTCATTACAGGAACATACACCTTTCACAAACTGTAAACATATAATTCCAATAAAAGACAATAATTAGTTTAAATATATAATATGTTTTCAAAAATCCTTACTTACTATATAAGGTGCTCAAACATACTTTTGAATTAAAAAAATTCCGGTACAAATCGGTCCAGACGTCTACAGAGTTCTCTAGTGTATATAAAATCTTCATAATATCACAAAGTTTTCAGTTAAGTACGTAGTATATAACTTAGACTCTAAAAATGGAGGCAACCTCGGACTTCCTTTAGACACTTTTTTGGAAATGTTTTACAATAATTTTGATTCACTACTTTTATATGTTAATAATAGTTTACTTGTCGCAGTGATAAAATGTAACTAAGGATTTAATTTCGCCTTGCACCAAATGAAAGTTTTAACAAAACAATATACGTCGAACTAAAAGTGAAGCCATGTATCGTAACCATTGCACTGCGGGTATGACTACACTTGTCCGCGCCGATAGTTATTAGTATTAGAACTTCAATGGACTGAAAGCAGTAAAATAAATACAGACCACACTGGGCTTTTGTCACTCTAAGTGTATGCTTTAAGTTTAATTGAAGGCTGGTTTGTCACATTGAGGGCTAGGTGGGTCTAGGGATGTTTAACCTTTTAATTTGAATTGATTGCTAGGTTGATCAATTCTTACCCCGGCAGGGTGAAAGATGAGTGATCCTTTCTTGAAATGGTTTTCAAATATCTGACCGACCGTGTTTCCGAAGGCACGTAAAATAGTAGGTCCCGATTAATGTCACTGAGTGATATTAATCGCAAGGTTGTAGAAGTTGTGTGGGTTGTGGGAAAGATGTCAGACGGCAGTTGGTCATCTTAACTCGCTCGCAGCCACATCAATCTATGCGGCAACTTAAGCGGACCCCGGTACTAAACCAAGATAACGCTAGGATGAAGGTAGAACAAGGACTTCTAATCTGAATAGTTGTTGTAGAAGCGGGGCTTTGCCCTAAAGCTTTAAAGGCTTTGTATTCTGGGCATTAGAGTTGAAAATGAACGTGATCCTTTGGTATTTCAGTCGCGGATGCTAATGATGGTGTTGGTTTTTAGTGGGTGGCATTCGATCAGCAGGTCCTACACACTTGTCGGTAAGTGGTTCTATAATGATGGTGTTGGTTTTTAGTGGGTGGCGTTCGGAAAGCCGGTCCCACACACGTGCCGGTAAGTGGTTCTAAAATGGTGGTGTTGGTTTTTATTGGTAGGAATTTGGTCAGCGGGTCTCACACACTTACCCGGGTCTCACACACTTACCGGCAAGTGGTTCTGTAATGGTGGTGTTGGTTTTTAGTGGGTGGCATTCGGTCAGCGGGTCCCACACCTTTGTCAGCAATTGGTTCAATTATAGACGATTTGTTTGCTAGCGGGGTTAGTGCGTAAATGCAATTTTCGGGGATAATATGTTCTCTAAATATCTTTGATGTTTATTGTAATGATATTTTTCTTTAAAAGAATATTAGGAATACTTCTTAGGTATGTCTAATATTCCCTTTTCTCCCCCCTTACTAAGCTTAAATTAAAAGCTTGTATTAGGAGTGGGTGCGACAATATTCCAACAGCGGTAGGGTTTGAACCGGGCACCTTGCGGCTTTCAGTCCATACCCCTACCGGCGCCCATGGACATCTGTACGACCAGAAGGCCAGCAGATGCACTGCCGGCCCTTAATGACGAGTTTAGGCCACATCCTTTGCAAATTAAGCAGATCCTGCTACCAGACCGGGATAACGCAAGCGTTATCCCGGTCTGGTAGCAGAAGACATTTCTAAGAAATATTGAAACTTAGGCTCCTACCTCACCGGGACGCCATGGCGACGTCGCCGGCTACGTAGCCATGTATATCTGCGGTTGCCAAATGATTAGCCAGTAATAATCGTGGCTACGCTTCTCATTTGACGACATCGCCAAACCGTTGCCAAGTTTTTTTTTTTATATGTTACAAGGGGGCAGACGAGCAGGAAGCAGGCACCGAAGTGCCTACCGGCGCCCATGGACATCGGACTCGTTTAATGTTACTGAGTGATAGTAGACGTGAGGGTGTAGAGCTCGAGGGGGTTCCGAGGATGACACTTAGACACACTAGACCGGGATAGCGTTAGGAAGAAGAAGAAGGTTATAATTTTTCTAATCATAAGTTGATAATAAATGACAAGGATATTTTTAGTTTATTATTGTTAAATATTGCTAAGCACATAATTAGTTAGATTTATTATTGTATACGATTATTAGATACAACAATAATATTTTTACATTTATTTTAGAATAGGAAATAATATATTATTGTATACATTAATAATGAAGAATAAGATACACTAGTGAATGACGTCTACTGAATGGGAATGATTGTTACCTTTTCAATCAGTTAGTCATTCTTACCTTCATTCCCATTCATTTTAGTGACTTCGTGAGACATACAACTTCATCCAGGTATCCTTGATAATCTTTTCAATTTAAATATTTCTTGTATACATTCATATAGGGTTTTACAAGCACGTATAAACGTCATAGGTATAATTTTAAAGCATTTATATAAATTTGGTACTTTACGACTTAAAAGCTCAGTTAACGAGGGTTTCTTGCACCCGGTACTAAGAAGAGCCGACAACAAAATCAGATTTTAACCGTTACTTTTTAATTGTGTAAATACTTCCTAAATGAATACCAGCTTATGTCTAGCTTTAAGCATTAATTCCAAGTCATATACAACCTATTTATTTATTTATTTATGTACTACAAAAATTATAAAGTAAGTGGAACTTATAAAATATGTTTACAAAGGTAGACGGGAAACGGGAATATTACACATACCTAAAAAGTAATCCTCATATTCTTAAAAAAAATTATATACCTTCTATGTTCTACTATATACTCAAATATTTATTTTGACTCCAAAGGCTGGTGATTGACGAATATAAATACTTGACAGCCGTTTATTGCACTGTGAAAAGGCTTACCATCCGCAAGCCTTTTCGTTGTTTCGTTTCAGAAATGATTGAGCTATTTTAATGAGCAGCCGTTAATAGTTTTTAAAAACGAAATAGTATTCAAATATCAAATTTTCTTTATTTACACCCATTTTCTTTTTCCAAAAGCGCTCGTTGTTCTTGTATAAAGTATACATTCTTAAAAACCATTATTCAGTATTTTGGTGATAAAATTTACGTCTTAAACACTATGTCCTAATACAAGCTTTTAATTTAAGCTTAGTAGGAGGGGAAAAGGGAATATTAGACATACTTAAAAAGTATTCCTAAAAAACAAAATATGTAACATTAATAACGTACTGAAAGCCGTTTATGTAAGTTAGATTTGAATTTAGATTGTGGCATAGCTTTTTTTCATAGTCGTTTCTATTCCATTAACCAAATGGTTAATGGAATAGAAACGACTATGAAAAAAATAAAATAAATATTTTACAATAACATTTATCTGTTAATATTGTGCACTTCTGTTGTCTAAAAACTTAACCTCACCAAGTAAGTAGGACCAACTAAAAAAATAATAATTTATCTATCTTTTTGTAATATCTACACACGACTTTCCCCATTGCCCAACAATGAGATATAGCCAATGAGAAAATCAAAAAAAAAATAAACCGCGCAAATGCGAGCTGGACTTGCGCATTAAGGGTTCCGCACCATCTAACTCCGTACATCGTAACTGAAATTTAAAAGAAACATTATAAAAAATTTAAATCTTACAGTAACTTGGTAAAGTTTTCTTTTGTTCATTTATAATTTTGACAAGATTTCTGTTAATTTCACAAATTCATCGCAATTTTTTTGTGATGTAACTACAAATTTACGGTTTTCGGGATGGTTACTGTACTTTTACTTCAGGATATAGTTTCTTGTCAACTTTCATTGTTCCAGGAAAACTGGCCCTTTAGTTGTATTATTGTTGTTTTACTTTATTATTGGTGTATTGTGTATTAGTGTGTATTAGTGTTAGATAGCCCAAGGACATATGGAAAGTACGTACGGTTGTGACCCAAAATCACTGAACCCTTCAAGAGCAGAATGACTATGTAAATTTTGATTATTGATATATATAGAGAAACAAATATAGACTAGAGAGAGAGAGAGAGAGAGAGAGAAAGAGAAAGAGAGAGAGATACTATTGTCAATTAAAAATTACTGAAAGTATGTTATTTTTTTAATGGAACGAGGTATCTACAATACGTATAATGAAAATTAATACAAGAATTCAAAGTAATTTGAAAAGTTAATGTTTGAGATGACAGGGGAAAAGTTAAGAAACTTGATACAAACGCAATATCTCATCACACGAGTAAAAATGTAATACATAATCGATAAGAGGGGTATTTCAAAATAATAATCGATTACTTAAAATGTTTCGTCCTAACGAAAATTCCTTCCTTAACGGATGTCTTCAAAACATAAATTAAATACTAAATAAGGTATAAATTACCTCCTTGTTTTATTTCATGATTATACGTCCCACGGTTTTCAAGATTTTGTGTTGACAAGAGAACAATGCGACAGAAGTGCCGTACTAGAATTTTCGTCTTCTTATACTTGTTTAATCTATATCTGTACTTAATATATAAAGCTGAAAAGTTTGTTTGTTTATTTGCTTGAACGCGCCATTCTCAGGAACTATTAGTCCGATTCGAAACATTCTTTCAAATAAAGTGTTAGATAACCCATATATGGAGGAAAGCTATAGGAAGGCCGTCATCACGCTAAAATTGAATCTATTTTCTTACCTAATTTTATGCGGATAATTTTCAGTAGGGAAGTAACCACACTTTGATGATATCGATATGTACGTATTTCCATTTATCGACGTTACGAAGAGCTGCATCAGAATTAATAGCTGACTTATAGATATTAACGCATTAAAAATTAAAACTGGAGAAACAAAACAACTAGAAACGCCTAAATGAGCGAAACTCTCAGCAAGGAGAAATATTCACGAAGCAGGAAGGAATAGACAATATCTCGGCTTCTGGTAATTTGATGTTATTTACGGCTGTTTCGTTCTTACTCCTTATGAAAAGTTTGTACAGAAGCACGTTTGAAGGCACTTTTATGAAACACAGGGGTTATTCAGTGCTCCTTTGTCTAATCAGTAATGGAAAATTTTTTTTCTGAGCCTCAATAGCTCAACGGTATAAGGTCTTACAATCTCCTTCTAACTCCATCATCCGACCAACTCCCTAGTAGTGGAACACAAGAGTGTTTGCGAAGACAAAATAAATGGGCCCAAACACGATTAATTTATCTTATACCAGCTGTCCTCGCGACTTCGCCTGCGTAAAATTAGGTAAAAAATAATAATTCAATTTTAGCGTGATTATATATAGCCTATAGTCTTCCTCGATAAATGGGCTATCTAACATTGCAAAAACTTTTCAAATCGGACCAGTAGTTTCTGAGATTATCGCGTTCACGTAAATAAACAAACTCTTCAGCATTATACTATATTAGTATATATATAGGTATAGTCGACCAAGAAATTAGTTTGCCAAGGTAAGGCCGAATGTCGTTTGCACGTCAATAAGTTATAAGGTTATAAAAAAAATATTGTAAATTTAAAATAAAACACTGTAACACTGTTGAATTACCTAATAAAGAGAAAAAAAAAAAGAATCTACGTAAAGACTCTTTAAAATGAAGAAATAATCAATTAAAAATTACGTTTTTGAAAAGGGTTTTCTAATGAAGTACGAATAGACACAGATGGTTCACAAAGAAATCAATTTTTCTAACAAAGAAATAAAAAGTATGAATTGAAATGAAATCTCAAATTGAAGGTAACATTTGAAAGGAGCGCGTCGAAGAGGCGACGGGCGGTGATTGGGACGGCTGTATGGGCGCTGAACTTTTTACTGCGTCATAAACACGAGATGAAATTATATCCTAACGACCCAATAAGTGGAAACTCTTCTGTTATGGGCTGTTTCGTCAATGCGCTGGTTCAGCATTGTATAACAAGTACATATTCGTATTTATGGTTGGTTACCTAGGCCACTTTCAATCTCTCTTATAAAAAGTTAAAATTTATAATAATATTTATTACGTAATGGAATATAATTACAACGAAATAAAAATACTGACTGAAAATTGATGATTTCACTTTAGTGGCTAATTTCCTTTATCTATCAAAAAGTTAATTTCTTAAACACTTAATTAATTCAGAAACCGCTAGTCTCCTTAAAAAAATAATTGAAAAAGGAAACAAGACAATACTGAGAGATAAGGGAAAAGAAAAAAAACCAGTGCAAAGAGATAGAAGAAAAGTTTGCGAGCAAGAAGTTATTATAACAACATACCCACTCGTAGGAACAGAAAAAACTTTTTCTTTACAGGCTATTTGTCCACAGCTGGACATATGTTTTGTATGTAGTGTTTAGGCTTGACTGCAGGATCAGGCGTGTTACCGAGTTTATTCTATTGAAATCCCCTATTTCTATATACGAAATTCACAATAAACAACCACTATATTATATTTACACAATAAATTTGTTGTTTATTAATTTGTGTTTACTAACATTTGTTTCTGTAAGATTTTTACTAACATTTTAAATTTCCTGAACCAGCTTGTATGTGTGATTAAATATGGATCTTCTTATCTGAAAATAAAGTACTAATATTATCATTACAACCGTACGATATTCTAGGAATGTCTTCCATTAAACAAGATTTCTATGAAAGCAGTTGCCAACTCGGACATTTCTGAAACGAAAAAACTTATGGACCATCAAAAAAAAACAACTAATATGTCGAACGCATTTTGAAGCCCTCCAGAAGTGCAGTTAGCCAGGGGTATAGGTAATCACGCACTTATTACAGTAACGAATGCCTCTTAATCATCTAAAATCCATTAAACGTAGTGGTACTATACTAAACAAACAGACAACATGGCGTATCAACTGATAGAAACAGGTATTACTTTGCGGAAATCCATGACATGCATGAAAAACTAAACTACTTTGCTTTAATCCGCGAATACATGGGAGGGAAAGCCATATATATGTATGTATATAAGTTGTGCCCGCGTCTTGATCCGCGTTAAATTAGGTTAAAAAAAGTAGATATAATTTTAGCTTGATGATATATAGCCTATAGCCTTCGTCAATGAATGGGCTATCTAACACTGAAATAATATTTCAAATCGGACCAGTAGTTTCTGAGATTGGCGCGTTCAAGCAAACAAAGAAACTCTTCAGGTTCATATATTAGTATAGGTATACTCGTAGAATCTGTATAGAGTAGTATAGATATAATTATTTTACAAGTGTGGTCCCCCACATTTAATTTCATAACAATGTGATCCGCCTTATTCTTATTTTTTAACGCCTGCCAAAAGGTTGCCAACCTATATCGGTCTAGATATTCACAAAAATATCTTTGTGTACTGTTACATTTATATGTTTAAATTTCTTTGAAAAATGCATCTTGAACATAATTTAATATCTATATTATAATTGGCGGACTCGGCAAACGCTGTCTTATCCGTATGTTGTAATAGTAGTAGTACGTCATACTATTTATCCATAATGGTTCACTATTTTGGTGTTGATGGCTTAAACATGATAGATAGATATATGCTGTTGCGGGTGTTTTTTGAAAAACTATTTAAGATAAACATTTCCTTCATACACTACATATGTATGCACGTGTAACTCTAGCGGTTTTTCCAGCGCACGCCAGAATAGCTCAAAGATTGCAGAATTTTCTCCTCCTTACTTCACATTTATTGTTATATTTTGGACAATTAACACAATATATTTATGATGTATAGCCTATGTGTTATTCTGATGTAAAACAATATTATAGGAAAGTTTAATTAAAATCCATTCAGTAGTTTTTTCCGTGAAAGAGCCTCAAACTTACACCCAGACATCCATACATCCATGCGTACAAACTTTCGCGTTTATAATATTAGTAGGATTATCGAAGGCAAATATGTGCGAGAATCTACTATGAAGCTCATGAAACCTAATCGAAGTCGTATATCGAAAATTTCCATAGAAATAAGCATTCAGCGGACGAACGACGGGATAAATTTACGTTAAGAGATCCCCTCGGGGCGCGTGATCGAGATAGATGTAAATCGAAGCTTTAGCCCGTCTGCGGCCTGTCCTCAAAATAGTCGCTATTACACCTCGTGTTATTTAGCAATTGACTTTAGCCGGCGGCTTTATCCGACTTTTTTTTTTGTTTAATCAAAAAAGAAATTGTATTTATATTTCTCTACTTTTATTCTCAAATAGCGGACTCGGCAATCGTTGTCTTGCCCGACTTTCGGCTCGTTTGCTATTATACCATAGGCGTCCATTTTTAGACTGTAATAACTAATAAAATTATAAAAAATAATAAAATAATGTGACTCTAATAAGATTTCCTCAGCAAACACTTATATGAAATTTATTGATTGTTACAGACAAGATGGAGGAACGAGACAAGGATGATGGGGCCGGCGTGCCCGACATGACGATGATGCCGCAAATCACCGAACAAGCCATCAACGAAAATCTCAAGAGACGCTACATTCACGACCTCATATATGTATCCTTTCCTTTATACACAGACTGATGAACTCATACGATCCGATCCAATTAAATTCAGATCCAGACTTTAAAGCAGGAATAAATTTGTAGCTTTATTGAAGGCTCAATCTTCGCCTGCATCTGGGTAGGATACAAAAATCGTTTGTGGGCGCGAGTACATGTTCTTTAACAAAATTCCTGAGCCAATATTAAGTTTGTCTATCACCTATATATATATATACGTGAAGCGAAAACTTTCGATGCCAATTTACGAAAATTGCGCGGTGGGAGAAATATGACCTTTGGCCCAATTATACTTTATATATGGGAGGTTGTGTGAATGCAATTAAAGTATGTTTTACAAATATTTGACGATTCACAAGAGCTTGTTATGTATTTCTATTTAAATAGAACATCTTTTGAATTGACTCTTGCATTAATTTAGTTTACTGATGAAATGTCGCGCGCTTTTACTCATGTCTTTATTTGTACTATTTATACTTACTGCGATGGTACAGCAACCCAAACCGGATCTTGACCTCAAAGATACTTGACATGGAGTTGCCCCGTGACTTTATCTGCGTGATTTTATAGAACATTAATTTGCATATATTTCACATAAGTTTTTTTATTCAAATTAAAACTTTTAATTATTTAGACCAAATAAAAGTTTTTCTTCTTCTTATTCTAATCATAAAAATATTCAGAAGAAATCAAAAAAATATTTCCGGAAATTAAGTATGTTATGTATGTAGCTTTATTTATGACTGACTTCTAGACAAAGTATATGTAGACATGTCTAGAAGTCAATATATATATTTTTATGGAACAAGAGGTGAGTTCGCAGGCGGTTCACTAGAGTGATAACGACACATACGGACAACTGCAACATCGCAGATGCGTTGCCGGCCTTTGGGGAATGAGCATGTCCTTTTCTTGTAGGGCCGCCGAAATTGACGAGAAAAACACAAACGAGGAATCCACATCGAACGACGTCAAGGAGCTCAACTCTGATGATGTTTACCAACTGTTCAAAATAAGGGACTACAATTATTCGTAAGTTTTACTTCTTATTATTTTAATTTTATTAATCAACAGCTTTACAAAATATAGAAAACTACAATCATTACATTTTAATATGCGTTTATACTAAATATTATTTAAGATGATATATTCTCTCGAATGTAAATCGATTACAAAACTACTTAAATCTCATAATTATTTATATATTTCGAACCTTAGCAGATTATATACAATAACCATAATTTCAATAATAATAAAAAACTGTATACATAAGTGAAAAACTAATTCTAAAAATATAGTATATATATCGATACCCAGCAAATGTAGTTCGTTTCTTCCTAACGATGGTTCTTTGTCACCGTATAGTTTACTCGCTCCAGAACGACCACGTTACATAGGAATACGGAATACTTATTTACTCTTTATGGTAATAAACACTGTTATTATACATAGAATCATGATATTAAATAATCTACAGTATTGTAGATTACACAGCCTTAAGATATAAAGATTTATCAGTCTAAAAATGTACGCCCCTCCACTAATTAATCGCAACGCTTGTTTGTGTATGAGCGTCGTTCTTATTGCAAACTCAAACTTAACCACGCACTGCAAGACAATGATATTGACGAAATTGCGTGTTTGCGTCTACACGCTACTTTGCCATTAGTGATGAATACTTTGGAGGGGCCTGCATTTTTAGACTGAACAGTAACTATGCAGTTTGGTTACTTTTCCCAAAAATGCATTTTTTTTTCTGGAAGTTATTGGCACTGTACTGAGTGATATTCCTTCGGGGGAGTGTCACATGCTTTTTATAATATTTTCGAGTTATGAATTCTATAATAGGGCATTTTGGAGTATTTCGACGTTTACGTTAACATTATGCACATTCATTAGCTTTAGGGTGGGCACTGGCTCCTGAAACACAGTTTTATCTGGTCACGGACTCACGATTTAAATGTATCACACCATTTTGTTACGAGAATAAATAATTTATTATTATTTTTCAGGTATAGGTCTAACATTTATTCAATACACTTATTCTAAATACATTTTTAAATATTAGTATAAAAATAAAAACATTTAAAAATATATAAAAGAATCGATTTTATTTCTCAGTTTGTGAATTTCTAATGTATTTTATTTATTGAAGCCCTTTTTAAATGATAAATTCTCCACCTGACAGAGTTTTGATTAAGATATCATGAATATACATAAATGTTAGTATTAGTAACGCGACTAGATATTATTATCAATCGAGCGTAAATTCAAGCAGTTTTAGCTCTTAAATTGTTCATATAAATAACACGAAATAGCGTCTCTTACTTATTTTTCTTTACAAGTACTGAAATCTCATTTCCACAAATTATCTTGTTAATGAACGGAGGCTACGTTTAATTCGATCATTACTTTGACGTAATTATATTGTAGCAATTAACGTCGAAGTGATTTTTCAATAGCACTCACATAAAATAACAAGTTTAAACGTAACATGGTCATCGTCCACTTGCACACAGATGACTTAATAAAACTGGTTACCATACGTAAACCAAAACAAACTATTAGCCATACGTAAATGTGCCTGTGCTGTGTTTATACAAACACTCAAATTTTATTTCTCAACGTAAGCAAGAACAGAAAAATAAGAATAATTATATATAGTTAACACAAGTAACTAAAATAAAATTGATGGTAAAAAAATCATTATATAGGAATTAAGAAGGTCTCTATAACAGATATTAATTTTTCGTAGTAACTAATAAGGATGCATAAGATTTTAAAATGAACAGACTTTTTGCCGATGCAAGTCTAGGGTAGAAGGATACTTTTGTATCGATACTACGCATGAGTATTAAAATATGTGTAGATGTCATATATAGAGCCTATAGTCGACCAAGAAAAGTGATTCATTTATTATTTGAGAAGGGAATTAAAATCTATAGGGTACTTCCCGTTGACCTATACTCATGAAATACAAGAAGCTAGCTATATCGTGAATAACATAATATAAGAAAAGAAAAGAAAAATCCGAAAACCGTAAATTTGTAGTTATATCACAAAAAAGTCGTTACTTTGTCATAGTAAAAGAAATCTTATGAAAAGTATAAATCATACAATAACCTTGTAAAGTATTACGTTATGATACGGAACCCTTTGTGCGCGAGTCCGACTCGCAATTGTCCGGTTTTTAATAAATCGTGCAAAAGAGGCTGAAATTGTGTGTTGACCGTGAGATAGATACCCGAATCTTATGTACATATTTCTCATGAAAAATGGGTAATGGGCTATCTAACACTGAAATCGGACCAATAGTTCCTGAGATTAGCGCGCAAGCAAACAAACTCTTCAACTTTAAATATCAGTATAGATATACATTAATATGTTATAAGAGTACCGTGTTATTGAGTGTATTGCAGTATATCTAGTAGTAAATTTGTTTGAACAAGTAAAATAAGATTGAAATGGTAGTCATATTTGTATCGGACCTTTTTTACAGTACCTACATAATTTGTCAATATTCAAACAATCAGGGGAACTTCTCTCTTATTGTTGTTATCTTTACTTATATTATGAATGTGAAAGTAACTCTGTCTGTTACGTTGTCACGCCCAAATTGCTGAACCGATTTTGATTAAATTCAGTAAAGAGATAGATTGGAAATTGAAGAAGGGCAAAATTCAACCTTTTATTCAAACCTACCCTAAAGACAGGAATATCTTTTTTACAATATATAACAAGGGGTAAACGGGTAGGCGGGTCACTTGAGTGATTATCGACCTTAATGAACACTGTTTATAAAAGATTTTTTCTGGTTTTCTGATGTACCAAGATTTAACTACCGCTGTTTCTGCCCGTACATCATGATGAAGTTATTTAGTGATCCCAATGCCAATATATATAACACAAAACCATAATCATCATGCTTATTATACTAATTTTTGATTCTATCTTTACATTTTCTACCAATCCACTGAAAATGCTTAGTCTTGCCAAAAAATATCAGTGTAGTTATTTCTATTTAACAATAACTTAACAAATAATATTTACCTGTTTTAATCACAATTTGTAAGTGTTAGTATATTTATCACTTAATCACTGAAGGATTACTTTTTATTTATATTTGTACACATAATTACTATTTCAGTTACTTATCAACTCTGAAAATGTAATATCATAAAACAAAAAAAAAAATATTTTCACAGTTGTTAAGTGTTATTTTTTTGTATTTATTTCACGTCAGTGGGTTATTATTTTTATATTTTAAGTATACACGTTGCCTATCCTTAATCTCAAATCTGGAACTAAATAAAAAAAAAGGAGAAATGGAGAGAAAAAAAATCAAACTAATAATCATGGCGTTACTTAATTGACACTTTAAATACCGAAAAACCGAAAACGCAGTAAGTGCCTACCGGCGCCCATGGACATCTGCACGACCAGAAGGCCAGCAGATGCGCCCGGTCGCAGCCACAGCAACTTAACTTAGCGATCGACTCAAATGCCGACCACTGATTAGGCCACGACCTCCTCAAAAAGGATGTGACTGTGGGGCGAGTTAAGATGACCGATTTTTATTATCATACAAGGGGCTAATGAACATCGATTCAAATGCCGACTACTGGATACAACCTCCTCTGTTTATCTCTTGATTTAAAGAGAAAAAAATTGTACGCCCTTACTCCCCAGCTCTGATTTGTCCATTACATATTACGTAAAAAACTCTAAAAATAAAATTGCTTTCCATTTGATACTTTTATCGTAAAAGTTGTCAACTTGTCAATTTAAAATCATAGACAGCAATCGATGTAACGGACACAACTGTCACTTTACATTAGCGACTGATTCAATTAACTTAAGTAAGCAATTAGTAGATATAATCACATTTCGAATTGAAACTTTAATAGGGTCTGATAAAAATAATTATAATTTTTTATCTATGGTAATTTGGTTTTTATTTATTAGTGGAAATATAAATTAAAAAAGAATGTTCTAGAGCGTGTCAAGACACGCTTATATAGAAGGGTCCCGTATCTGTTACGCTATAAACGTATTTGTTAAATACCTTCAAAAGTTGTTGTCCGATTTCGTTCAGAATAATTTCCCCTAATGAGTTTTTAACATGTTCCACATAGAAAATTTGAAGTCTTTACGGCTAATAGTTTGGAAATATTAGAGGGGGGGGGGACCACCTTACAGACGGACGTTCGGGCGGACGGACAAAGCAAAATTATAAGGGTGCCTTGTAGTACTAGGGAACCCTAAAAATGAGCCTTAAGAAAGTTATACACATATTTGCAATTTTTATAACGTTACGTAGTGATCAATTTAAATGCTTTTTTACATTTTAGTTTAATAGTGGTTATTGTGTCACGTGTTAGTAACATAAATATTTCTCCTTTGTCCTTAATGTCATTACAATAATTAGTGTATCGATTACTTTCTATTATCTAACACTTAATAAAAACTACCCTTAGGAGACCGGCATATAATCAAATTAGAAACTAATTTTATAGCAACAATTACATAGAAGAACTCTCTAATCACCTCACATATAGAAAACAGGGGAAGCAGTGCTCTGATCTGGAGACCAAAATAGGGTACTTAAAGACTATTTAATTGTCTAAAAGGCTTATGAAAACGGAATATCTTTGTCGGAGGTTTTGGCATTAATTCTTCTTAAGGTGCCATCTTCTTACAAACACACGCAAGTGATTTTCAAGGTGTGATTTGAATTAATAAAGCTTGGAATAAATTCGTGTTATTATTTAGAATGAAAACAGTTTGAATAGATTTCCTCCTTCCCTGAAATTTTCATATAAATTTATTTACACACAAAAAGACAAGCGACGCGTTTATTATTAGACCTGGCATTGGCAATGCTCAAAGTCATGCGGGCTGGAATTCCGTGTAACTCGGGTAACCATGTATTTTAAACTTGACGAATATTATACATTGACCCTGTCTATTTTATTTTATAACGTGCATTGCGTTATAATTACGTAACTTTTAGTTTTGATATCTCAAAGATAAAAAGAAGGAAAAACGGATGTTATCCTCTTCTACATAGCGTTATCCCAGCCTAGTAGCAGGGCCCGCTTAAATTGCAAAGAATGTGGCTGTGAAGCGAGTTAAGATCGACTGCCTCCTAACGTCTTCCCTGAACCTCCTAAAGCTCTACAATCCACGACTAATATCAATCAATGACATTATTCGGGACCTACTTTTACATGTGCCTTACAAAAAACGGAAGGTCACCCATCTGTCAAATGGTAAAGGTAAGAACTTCTTAATTTAACGATCGACTCAAATGCCGGCTACTGATTAAGCACTACCTCTTCAAATATGTACAGTATCCTTTAATCATATGTAACCGCGGTATTAATTCATGTATAAGCTTATGAAAAAAAAAGTTCCGTGATAATTAGGAAAATATTAAAAACATAGCAGTGACCATATGTCGTCTGGAGGTCGAATAATACTAATTATATAAAGGAGATCTTATTGGAATTTCATGAAAATAACTGAGAGATCCCTAATCACTCGAAAACTTACTCTTAAAAATTTTACATCCATTTTCTTCGTATTTCATATTGAAGATAGTAAAATCTCTTATTGTTATAAAGAAAATTTATCTTTATCTTAAGTCAGCATTTCTCGAAATTAAATTACTTTATAAAACTCAATTAAGCTTTGTTAATTACAAGTCTGTGAATTAAGACTATTCATTGAAGTTTAAATAGTAGTAGATTGAGCTTTACAAAGACTGTCTTATTTCCATTTAATAATTTAAGAACAACGTTAAATTGCTTTTAATATACATATATTATATCGTATTATATTTTTATCGCACATTTGAAACACGCAAACATTATTACACATTTATTACATGATAACGTCTGTTCATCGATTTTAATGATTTTTAAGGCGGTCCGCTTCTTCTTTACATCTTTGCCTTGATTTCGAGGTTTTTAAAATGCTCTGACAATATATTGTCAAAATCGCCATAAAAATGGAAAATAATAGTTAATTTTTTATTATTAAATTTATCTGTATTTCATGGCCACCCTAGTCGTGAGGCAATAATGAAAAAATCCGGAAGACTTCCAAGTGCATGTTTTAGCATGTTTTATGTTAATTTTATAGACATACCAGAAAGCATTTCTTTGTTTCATCCTTGTTGGGTAAATGGGTGTGAATGGCTGTTAAATAGAGTGTTATTCTATTCAAGGGTTTTTATCTGGCGTTAGGTATTGAGTGAGTAATTTGAGTGCTTCCAGTTACAACTCAATTGTAAAGTGATTTTTACGACTCAATTCTTCCTTATTGCTTTGAGGTACTTTGGATATCTTTTATCGTTTTTAACAAGGAGATTATTCCGAAGATTTTTCGTTAGTTAATACCGACAACGAAACTTCACCAATACCATCTCGATTCTCGAAAATTTACAGCCATACGCTTTACTAGGAATGTCTTACCTCGCTCAATTAGACGGAGATCCTATCGCTGTTACATATAAGTTACTTTAAAGGATGACTCCTTAGGTTCTGACTGTAGTCTCATGGTAACAGCTACGAATTAAAAATCATACGTAAAAATAAATAGGGCTCCCTTCTTATTTGGGGAGCCTTAAAGCGTCAGACAAAAGTTCTGGGCAATGGTAAGCGTCTTTTAATAGTTTCCATATTACTGCAGTGTAATATTTTATCATATATATATAAAAATCAGCCATTTAAAAATAAGTTTAGGAGTTCTTATTCTTAGTCACCTTTCTCACCTACCAATTGGTCACAGTTACAACTTTACAAGTATTCAGGTGTTAATAATAAGTTAATGAGATTCACTCAGAACCTAAGGTTTCATCTTCCGAAAGTAAGTTACGTCTTACGAAATCGGGATCTCGGACCAAATATATTTGTGGAATTAAAATTAAAAAATATTTTAATGCATACATTATTTTATTTTTCAATTAAATTTTTTTTTGAATGTCTATTTCATGTTACGTCTCTTTAGTATGACCCAGTATAATTAAAATCCATTAACTTGTTCTAATTTTTATTTTGTGAAGTAGACCTAAGTCTATTAAATATAGTGTCGTTTTTATGCCTGAATAAGGTTTCTTTCTTTCTTTTTAAAGTTTTTAATACATACTAGAGATCGCCGACTTGTAGGATTTTAGCCCTAAATCTTTAGACTTGCATACTGTATGCTTATTAAAAGGTTTATAAAAATTTAATTATTTGTACAAATTGTTAAATTCGTCAATGTGTACAAATTGTTAAATTTGGCAGGCGGTCGTTTATTTTAATAATTTAATAATGCACAGTTTATAAAATATTATTATTCTCACACCCTCCTCCATATAAACTAAAATTGTGCCGAAAGTTTTGCAACGATATTGTGGTACCCATGTCTGTGTCCATGTCCATGTGCCTACTATTGTGGGACCCATTCCTAACATGCTTAGTTCGAGGAGATACGTGAATATTACAAATACTGATAGTTATCCTGAAGGCCTAGCTCGAACTTTTTGAACCGAAGTAAATTAACGAGTTGACTTTACTTAGGATGAAAATATTCGAGCTAGGCCCCCAGGAGGCAGTATTACTCATGTCACGCTTTTAATCAACGGTAAAGCAACCCGCGTTGACGCTAAGAAGGGTCTGCTATGGATCTAGCACGAACATTTTCATCCTAAGTAAAGTCGATTCGTCGACTTCCTTCGATTCGAAAAGTTCGTACTAGGCCCTCTAGGTAATCTCTATTTTTTAATCTATATATTTTTTATAGTTAAAACCATACAGGACACTTATTTTGAAATCAAATATTACTTCTAAAGACCAAAAGAACTGGAGAAGCTCTACATCTCCCGTGTAACATCAAATATGACTCATTGGATATGTAAAGCTATGAATAAATAAAATTTGTACTAAATTTGAGAACTTTTAAATCTTTACATTACATAGTAAGTATCTAATTATATAATATTATAAGTTTGTCAGGACGAAAATAGAAAACTTAATATCTCCACATATCTCTTTTTCTTGCCTTTTACATTTATTTCTTTCTTTCTTTAGGTAAATATGTCTCTGTGAAGTTTCTTTTTCCTAGCAATATCCTGGTCTATTACCAGGGTCCGCTTAGATTTCAAAGTAAAACGACCAAACTGGATGATGGCAGGCTAAGGTCGAATGTCGTTTGCACGTCAATTAGTTAAAAGGCTCATTTTTGCTTGTAATGCATGACATCTAACCTGTTGCGGACAGATAATACAAGGAAAATGGCATAGCGACGTCTTTGACCGCGGACGTCGACGACACAACTAAGTGGGATTGGCACTAGTGTACACAGTGAGCGAGATACCTAACTCCTGCTGGAGTGAGATGAAGATAGTGCTATCTCGCTCACGTAAACAAGAATCGTTTACTGGTTTATGGCGTACACTAGTGTCGGCATTTGTTTAGTACTTATGGTTGTGCCTAATTGTATTACGGCACGTTATTACACGACGCTACCTGATCCAGATGTTATATTGTGCTTGTAAATACAGTCCGTGAAGATAAGAAAAGGAGTTAGTCGTTACATTTTTTTTTCTAGAAATTCTCACCGTGGAGGCCCCGCGGCTCCAGCCCCGGATCCCCTAAATCCGAAAAACGCTTTATTTTCATTTACTGTAACAGTAACTAGAAAAGTACACACAAAATGAAGAAACGTTTGCTGTACCAAGATATATTGCAACTAAAATTTACTCAGGCGAGTACGCTCATATAAGCTTTTTTTACTACACTAAATTAAACTATTTTTTAACCAGAACCAAATTATGGTTATGATTAAAAAATAGTTTGGTTAATTATTTAACCATGGAGTTAAAATTTTAAATCTCAAAGTCTCTGCAGCATTAGTTAAGAAAAAATATATATAAAATAGGGTCGTAATATGAACTGAGCACCTTATGAATTTACTGTGGACAGCATCGTATTGTCTTACAAAGAGATTTGGATATGGGATTTTTCGTGCGAACTAATAAATTGTTAGTTATTCAATTTTTTTTTCGTTATTATATAAATTAAAAGCCGGTCAGCGCTTTTTTTATAAAAGCATTTCTTCTTATAAAGCTGGGAACCGCTTCGGCTTCGAATGGTAATTCTATATAATGATTTTGGTAGTTTTTTATATAACTTTATTATCAAAGGAAGTAAGGTCTGTGCTTTTATAAATAGGATATACTTAAATATTCGGTGTTATTTTGATCAGTAAATTAAGTAGCATGTCATTTATTTTTCACTTATTTCCATTTAGGTTAATAATATTTATTTATTTTCTTATGTTACAAGGGGGCAAACAATAAGTGACCCGTACGTATTTGTGGTGGGGGCGTCTATGTGAAAATATCATTTATATTTCACACTGTTGCCTGTTATTTGTTGTTTTAGAATAGAAAGATACAGAAAGTATTGTAAAAAGGAGTATTGTAAAGTTTAACTTTTTAGAATCTTAAAATGGAAGCAAAAAGGTTAAAGGTCAAACATTTTAAATAAACCTACAATAAATACTAGCTGAAACTTTAAAATAAGCTAGGCTAAGGAAAATATTACGCATATCCCAAAATATTCTTAATATTTCATTTAAAAGCTATAAATAATAATAACAATAATTCCCCGGCAAAGCCTTTAAATTACAACCAAATAATGTTTAATATAATAGCGAGAAACGTGTAGACGTGTCAAAGTCAACGCGAAAACAAAAATTATTTTGAACGAAACCGGACAACAACTTTTGAAGTTATTTAACAAATACGTTTATAGCGTATCAGATACGGAACCTTTCTATGCGTGTCTTGACAAGTTCTTGGCTATTTTTTCCATTTAATCGTTAGTGAATTATTGTTTGGAAACTGTTTCTCCAAAAGCGATGTAATTAAATAGAAAACAATTTAAAAAATTAACCTAATTTTGCAAAAATGTAAGATAACCATCCGACTGGAAGGATAATGTACCCTTATTTTACGGTCCCCTACACTTCCTAAGCGAGATAATGTTGATAGCTCTGTTATGGCCGTCCATCCATCTGTACGTTTAAGCTTAATGACTTGTTCATTTTTATACCTGTTAATAAAGTAATATAAGCGTTTCTTCCACTATAAGGGGCCCTACAATGCGTTTGTACACCCCCGAATGGGTTTTCCTATAATGTGGAATAAACCTATCTTGTTATAGGGTGGGATTAATGCAGTAAAATACTTCAAATTTATTTAATTGTATAGAAAACAAAACAAAATTAACAGAAACAATTAGAGAGATAGAGAGGCATTATTTATCGAACTTTTAGTGTAAAAGAAAGCTTGGACTTAGTGTTTACACCAAAATATCAAGGAACGAGAAACTAGAAAATAATTAAAACCTTTGTGAACAGACAGCACAACGAACGAATGCTCTACATCTGTGCTTAAATTGAAAGAATTTGATAGATTAGGTGTAGAACGAGCATTAATTCGTTTGATGAAAGTCTGCCTTAAGATAATGTAAAATTTAATGATTGCTTATTTGATAGGTTACGACCGCGCCAATTTCATATTATTGGACTGGAAAATATAGCGTTTAAGGTTTTCAGCGGAATTTATTCTTATTTACTTGACAGAGTCATAGGTCTCTTTGCGTAAATCAATGAAAAACACAAGACAAAAGAAAATAGTTTTGGGCCGAGACCATTAGATTTTCTGCCGACTTAAAAAGAAGAAGAAGAATAATATTAATAAACATAGAGATATTATGAATCGAAAGTTTATATTAGATGAAAAAATATTTCTCTTGCTACAATCTTACTAATTACAGATAATATTTTTTTAATTCTCGAGACCGACGCTGTATATACTAATGCAGTGATGTAGCCTTTGCAGTTATAGGACCTGCAATTCGGAATTGCATATTAGATTGGTATCACTTCGTTCGGATCTGCTTTTGGCTGTGAAGTTGGCTTCCCAGCCGTCTTCACCCGGGTCACGTTCTACATGGATTTTATTACGGAAAATCTATAAATGTTTGTCTGAGATTGTAAATTGTATTTATAACACAAAATTTCCTATTTATTTTGTATTGTTTTGAATAATAAACATAATGAAATATATTTTTAAGTTAAATAACTAATATTTTATTTATTCATTATTACATCGAAACGTATTTGAATTGAAGAAATCAGGAATACTCACTTTAAAAAAAAATCAAGCGAAAAATAGAATTTAAAAAAAAAAGTCGAGAAATTTCTTGGTCAGACAACTTTATTTTAATGAAAAAAATCATTTAAAAAAGTCAGTATAAGAAATCGATTTAAATATTTTGTAGAAAACCTGGTTAAGTAAAACATCAAGGGTCCCGCAAATTTGTTTCACGAAAGAAAGTTAAAAAAAAAAAGTTAAAGAGGTATTCCACTTACCCTGTGTCTGAGAAATCCAGGTATAAATAAATACCTCTTTTATTCACAGAGGGTTCTATTAATAGAGGTCAGAATGGAAGTTATTTCAGCTATAAAGGTGACGTTATTAAATAAAAAAACGTATTATGTAAACATTATAAGTGAGTTAATTGTAGTAAATCTTTCATATCACTACTGTACTCTTTAGAAGGGAGAAGACAACAGTCTTATAGCAATCAATGTAGGATAACAACACGGATAGACCACTAATTAAGAAGGACTTAGGTACAGCAGGAAGGTCATCTAAGTATATGTGATTATAACAGCTTATCTATTATATTGGTAATGGACCGTCGTAGTTACGAAATAATTTTATTAATGATTTTAATTGATCACGTCAGTACATATCTACTGTTTGTATCTATATAATCAATCTATTTACATACTGTTAAAGAGCCTCCAACTATACACATAGATACACTTTAGAAATTACTACCTGATCAACAAACCCCCATAACTTTGTAGAATTTTACTGTGATGCAAAATTCCCATAGAATCCAAATTATTGGGATAAAGACCGCATAGAAAACAACACACCTTATTGGTTTCTGTGTGACTTTTGTCCCATTTAATTGGATTATATTGGAATTTTTTAACAGGGTCTACCGGCGAATTTGCCAATGGCGAATTATTAATATTAATACATTGCGCCGTTTTCTGAAGATGCACTGGTTTAGAAAGGAAGTGTAAATTTGCTGTTTTAAATTTAGAATGAATTATTATGTACAGACACATTTACAGGTCATAATGTATTTGTATAATAAGAAATCTTGATTTATCTTTTATTTATCTTTTAATTAGAAATCAACAGATAGTCAAATATTAAACAAAATGATATAAAAGGCACGATTGTTCTTTGTGTCGAACTATTGCCGTGACGTAGTAACAATATTTTCATCATGAAAGCTGCAATAATTTTAGTGTGTCTAGCGGCTTTCGTTGCTGCTGAAACATTTGATTTCAATGCCGCTACCTCTGGGTACAATACCGCTTATGGATATTTAACGAAAATAGGCATACCTGAAGCTGAGAGAATTCAAAAGGCCGAAGAAGAATACCTTAACAACTTGTCATCACGAATTATCGGTGGAGCTCCCGCTGCACGGGGCCAAACACCATATCAGGTTTGCCCATTTAGCTGTCATTACCTACATACATATCTGTACTAATGTATAAAGCTGAAGAGTTGTTTGTTTGATTGAACGCGATAATCTCAGGAACTACTGGTCCGATCTGAAAAGTTCTTTTCAATGTTAGATAGCTCATTTCTCGAGGAAGGAAGGTTATATATTATCACGCTAAAATTGAATATATTTTTCCCTAATTTTACGCGGATGAAGTCGCGGGCACAGCTAGTTAAGTATATGTTAAAATAAAAAACATTTGTTAACATAATAAACAAATTGTAAATGCTTCTAACTTAAAGATTATTTATTTGTTGTGTTGAAAGATTATTTCTTTTCCTTTACTTTATTGCTGTTGTGTACAGTGTAGGTAATTTTTCTAAGTAAGTTGAACGAACTTCTGCGTTTTCTTCAAAATTTTTTAATTACTTTATGAATACCATTCCCATTAAAATCAATGATATCTAATTCATTGAATTCATCTTTTTATTTAATATGAGTTTTTCTCTTTAAGTTCATAATTGTAATTTAAGTTTTTTTTATGTTATCAATGTATAAGTATATGTATATAATTTTCGTATGCTGTAACTATCATATGTGTATGTATCTATGATGTATCATGTGTCTGTATCTATCTATCACGTTAATGGAGTCATAAATATTTTAAAGATCCTAAGCACATATTTTTGATGAGCCCGAGATGTACTTAACTTTGTAGATAGTGCGTAAGTAAGTAAATAAATAAATTTCTATGTGAATGATTCATAAATGCACTTCTTTATCATTGGCCCTTACAACTTTTTACAGATGATTGTGTATGTACATAGTGCCCACTGTCGATAGGTAAATTTTAGAATGGAACAAGATCCAATTTTGGCGCCACTTACTTGCCCTGTTTATATTTTGTATTACGTATTTTAAAAAATCACACGTTAGCAGCCGCCGATAGCTGAGGCGACCCCTGGAGCCCATTGGTGCGGCTGCTCCGTTCGCCCTGGCGTATAATATGAACAGCCCTGTGTATACCACAGCTAATGGGACTACAAGCCAATTCTAGACTGGCAGCAGACAAATACACCAAACTTAATAATTAAATAAAAATGGCCCAGAGCGTGTCAAGACACGCCTATATAGAAGGGTTCCGTATCTAATACGCTATAAACATATTTGTTAAATAACTTCAAAAGTTGTGGTCCGATTTCGTTCAAAATAATTTTCCTAGTGAGTTTTTAGCATGTTCTATCAACATGGACAATTTCAAGTCTCTACGCTTAATAGTTTGGAAATGCTAGATGCAGACAGACGGACGGATGGACAGTGCGAAATTATAAGGGTTCCTTGTAGTACTACGGAATCCTAAAAAACGCGTTTTACATTGTTTATAGGCTGGCCTTATTTCTGATATCGTCGGCATCACTGGAAGAGGTGTTTGCGGCGGTTCCCTCGTCAGCGACAACAGAGTGCTGACTGCCGCCCACTGCTGGTTCGACGGCAGGAACCGAGCCTGGAGGTTCACAGTGGTCCTCGGGTCCCAAACGATCTTTAGCGGAGGAGTTAGGATCTTTTCCGAGGATGTCGTAATGCATCGTTTCTGGATTCCACTAATAGTTCGCAATGATATCGCCGTTATTCGCTTACCGAACCGTGTTGCATTTTCAGGTATGTTTTTTTTTTATATTACAAGGGGCAAACGAATAGGCGGTTCATCACCTTAGTGACTAACAACGGCTATGGGCATCTGCACCACCAGAAGGCTCGCGGATTCGTTGCCAACCTTTAAAAAAGGATTTAGGTAGATTTATGTTATATACATAACGAACAACGACAGACGGATCCACCGTGGTGGGTACGATGGGGATACCCATCACCTTATTCGGTTAGTCATTTGAAAAAAGAGTTAAGAGACATAAATTAAATAATATTATCTACACTTTTTTAATACATAAAGTTGAAGAGCTTTTTTGATTGTTTGTTTGCTTGAACGCGCTAATCTTAGAAACTATTGGTTCAATTACAAGTTAAGTTATTTCAGTGTTCTAACACCTTTCTCGATAAATGCGCATTTATCGAGAAAGGCTATACATATATACCATCACGCTAAAATTGAATTAATTTTTTACTTAATGTCACGCGAATGAAGTTATTGTGAATGATGACTTAATAATACCATACAATTTCTTCTTACAACTGGCTAAAATTTAAAATGTCAAGGCATTCTGCAGTTTTATCGAAAAGCAGAAGACATTTCCAATGAATTTCTATTGTCTGTCTGTGAACAGTTATATTACGGTGTTGCCAGGTGAGGTAGTCTTCCGCGTTCTCACGACTCTGAAAGTGACATCGCAAGGGTTAAGTTTGCGCAACTGTATTTGTGTCTTTTTTTTTTACGGTTTTTGTTTCGGTATCAGTCATAGGGTTAAATGCTACTTATGCAATATGATCGTTACTAGTAATATTTTTTTTATTAATAGTCAATTTTGAAAATCCATATATAGTTTACATATATACAAACTTTGTAAGCACTTGTTACTATTGTTTTAATTAGATATTTATATTACGTAAAAATGCTGTATAATTGTTCATCAATATATTTTATATTCATTTATTCAATTGCACATATTTATAATATATACATTGTACATGATGCGCCGTTAGCATGAGTTGTAGAGAATTGAATTTTTCCATGTTGATAGGACACGCTAAAAACCCAGCAGAAAAAATATTTTAATTTAATTTATTTAGTTTAATTTTACATGTTACCGCAATAGGGCGTTTGTAAAAATATTTTTCGAAATTATTTAAATTTTATGTGCTTACCAAATTATATTATTATGAATCCATGATTATTATATAATGTTAAATGTCAAATGTATGGTTTTATATATCTTCTATAAGTCAATATAGTTTAAAATAATTTCGAATTTACAGTGTTACTTATACTATATTTAACAAAATGTCAGTCAAAATTCAAAATAGTTGTAGCATAATAAATTAAGTACAATGTCAGGCGGAGTTAATTATAGTGAATATTTGTTAATTGTTATTGGTATATGACGAAGCGTACAAAATCCATAGACAACAATACTATTCTTAGTTCTTATGCCGAAGCCAGACATAGCTTCATTTGAATGAATGAATGAATGAAAACTTAATTCAGAAAAAGTTACATAACTACAAAAATTTAACCCAAACTTATACTAAACTAAAAATTAAACCGTAACAAATAGATATAAAATACATATGTGACTAGAGTCGTCATGTAACTATTCCAAAAAGGATGACTACTCAGCTTTTTTATGAGGTCAAAGATGACCTCAGCTTATATTCTGTAGCTCCCGAGCGGAGGGCGTACAGTAGGATAACGTTACCAAGCAGATCTGTATTACTAATTGTAGGGATATGTCGTATCAAGTGTCATATTAAATAAATTTATACCATATGACAGAATAGGAACTGGAATGAGAAAGAAAACGGGACCGGGTCTGCTATTTATTAATAATAGGATAAGACTAGGACGTTAAATTATGTAATAACATCAAAATCTCCAACATGGAACTCTTGTAAACCTTATTAAGCCTACAAGATCGAGACGTAAAGCCCTCACGTCAGCTTTTACGATTTTAATTTGAGCGAAAATTCTCAATGCGGACTTGTTTGAACTCACCTACCTTGCTTCAAATTAATTTTCGAAGTGTCTTTTACAGCCCCGTAAAGTCTATAACAAAATATGAGATTAATGACAAGGTGGTCTTACAATGCTGGCTTATTTCAAGGACATGAAAATATTATTAAGATCTCGTATATTACTTATATTTCATGACAATTATACTAAGAAATAAAAACATGTGAATTTTATCTTTAGCCGAGTGTTATTTTAATGTATAATGCCAATTAATACTATTTTTAATGTTGTTCCATTAAGACCGTTCTTAAAAAAAGACCAAGAATATATACAATCTTTTTTTTTTTAATTTTGTTATAAGAACATCATTTAAAAAATGTGGTTTATATTTACTAATATGGGACTAACAGAAATATGTTGCACATTCACATAGCATCAATCTGTTATTGACTGCTATTACCTATCTATCTGATGAGTCTGAATAATGAGACTGTTAGGTATTCCAGAGCGAAGGATGCTTCAATGGACCTCTACAGGTCTAAAAGGTAAATGAAAGAAGAAAAAACCAAACAAAAACCTAAAATTTCCTGAAATAGTGATAGTAAGCCGTGCGTTCGAAGTGCTCTTCTGTGGCGACACATTATATTCATTTAACGCTATTTCAGTAAAAATACTGTTTTTTTGCGCTTTAAAAAATTGCGAGTGCCCTTAGACCTTTCTAATCCATAATAAATAAAATTAACTCCACATTTAAGTCTACGGGTTTTTATAATAAACTCCCCTATAACATTTGGGAGATGTCTTTAAATAAATCAATAAAAAAAAAAACTGTAAAATGTAATTTTTTATTCGTAAATAAACTGTAAATTGTAATTGTAAATAAATGAATACCAATTTTACTTGAATAAAAATCTCTACATACCACGTGGCGATTCTGTAATTAGCAAGGCCTAAAATACTAATTTTGCACGACTCGTAATGCAAAGCAATAGAGAGTGAAAGATGAAGAAAGCAGGGAGACCTTCTTTAAAGAACAAAGGAAGCACAAATCTTTAGATTTGCAAAATTTTAATTATTTTTACAATAATATTGTTATATTTGACAATTAAATACATACGGTCGTCATGACCACGCTTTGACACAATATCATAGTAAATGTATACATGTGTGCATAAATCGTTTGGCATTGGTGTGCGTGAGGTTTTATTTTAATAAGCTAATGTATTAATAATGCCTCTATACTTATTATATAAAGCTGTTTGTTTGTTTGTTTGCTTGATTGCATGAACGCGATAGTCTCGGAAACTACTGGTCCGATTTGAAAAATTATTTCAGTGTTAAATAGTCCGTTTATCGAGGAAGGTGAAATTGAAAATGTAAACTTGATCGAGCTATCCTGTCAGGATCATCGTCTATCTATCTATCTATCTATCGTAGTGATAACTCGATACCTCAACGGTAGAAAGCTGTAGTGAAATGTGAAGTGAGCTGCTCGCTTTAAACCTCGCTGAGTATTAAACACAATCGTCGCTACTTAAAGAAGTTCTTAAAAAAGTTAACTGTATTGGTTTCAAGAATATTGCCAATGGTCTTATATAAAAGATAAATAAAATAATAAGAGATGCTTGACCTACCTTTAAATGGCAAATTTTTATTGTTATTTTATAATTATTTGTATAACCATAATTATGACCGTGACACCTTAGTTTATAAGAACATGGACAGACAGACCCTAAGTTTATTCCTGCAATTTTCAGAATATCTTACGACCCCAGACTCTCCATAGTCTTCTGACCTAGGGTAGGCCACGCCAAAGAGATTCATTCTCATTCTAGCTAGCCCATCGCACTCGCACAACAAGGTATGATAGCATAAGAAAAGGAAATAAACCATCAAACTAACTTTTGCGTTAAGGAGAGAGACGAGACGGAGTTAATTGCATTATATACTCACAGTTTTAAATACTTTTTTAATGTTACAAGTAGCAATCGAGCCGGCGGTTCACATAAGTGGCTACAGACGCTCATGGACATCTGCACTATTAAGAGGCTAGCAGAAGCGTTGTCAACCTTTACTGACGAGATTAGACTACTGGGAAGGCATGTATTTATCCATATAGAAGTAGTGTTTTTTTTCCTCTTTTGAATAAATAGATTAGTTTTTTTTTTAAATCAAAACCAGAGTTTTTGGGTAAGTTGCTTCCATCGGTCACGTTTCGTCGCTTGATGGAGTGCGGCGCTGACAGGTATTTCTAAAAAGGTAAAAGCCCTTAGGCCTACTAAATCTGGCACTATCGTAAACCTATACTAACTATAAACTACATCCGTGCCTAATTTCACTTTTATACGTAAAGCAATTTTCAAAATTTCGTGAAAACTAACCTTTCACTATTATATATATAGATTTAAAAAATAAATGTCGTAAAACTGACAAGTTGGTTAAAGAAGTTTCGTTTCGAACCTAGACCTTTTGTCAAAAAGTGCTCTAGCCACTGGTTTATCGTGATACAAATATAAACCAATCGACAAGTAATCGAATAGGCCCAGTTCCACGTCTGAAAGTTGCCTTCAACCCTGAAATAGCAGAATCTTATACGATACGTGACTCTATTTACACCGAACAGACCCTTTGTAAAATTCAACCCTGCTTTCCAATGAAATCGCTGCATTGTACTCTAACAATAGAAAACCAAATCTATTGACTTTACTAGAAAAGTATTAAACAATTTTCTTATCAAACGTTCGTTTAATTTTAGTAAATCGTATCTGACACATCTCTACACGTGATCTCAAAGGCTAGTAACGTTGGGGATAGGTAATTACTGAGGCCATTTGCCTGCGTTGATTTCCTATCTATAAATTAATACGTCAAGCAAAAACTTTCTATAAAATTTATAATATGAAGGTTATAAAATTTGGCACATTTAAAGTTTATATAGAGGAGGGTGTGTGTGCCAAGCAATTGACACACACATCATACGAAACAAACCTAACACTTGACGTGACAGCATTGCCACCACTTCAGGCCAATCTTATGTGAGAAAGAGATACTGGTGCCCTGACGCGCCAAACTAATTCGGCTGGAGACCAATAGGACTGCAAAAGTGACGCTGCCACTTCTTACATGTATATATTGTATTATAAGATGGTGTCAAAAGTGTAGTCATGACGACTGTATGTATGTATATTAATTGTTAATAAATAGACTTAACATTGTCGTATAATTAATTGAAATTTTGTTTATGTTGCGCAAATCTAAAAGATTTGTGGCCGAATTTCGACAAGTCGGCGATCTCTAGTTTTAAGAAATAAATAAAATAATTAAATATTCATCTCGTAGATGATATCACAAAGAATTAAGTGAATTTTTGTACGCAATATAATTTGGGGTAACATGTAAACCAAGAATGCATATCTTACATGTTCAGTATTACCCTGGGGGAATGTTCTCTGGAATGTAATGAATCGTAACAGAGTACTTCAGTCAGTCTGTTTGATTATGACGTTCCTAAAATAAACTAATAAATTGAATATAAAATTATTAAAGTTCATCATAAATTTTACAATAGACACTAGACTCACTTTACAAATAACGTTGTAGAGTCTACCTCACGAATTTAAACTCCTTAAAAAATTTAAAATTTAAGTATCAGGGAAATATCCTAATAAAAACTTTAAAAATTCACTGTACAATACCCGCATTGTTATTAAGAGATTAGATAATATTACTTGCTATTTTTGTAGCGAATATAATTTGGGGTAACATGTAAACTAGGTTAATACGTATCTTACATGTTCCACGTTACCCCAGGGGAATGTTAACTTGTTTCGAAACCGCGTACATCAGTCGGCCTGTTCGAGCACATAATGTTGGGCTTACAGTTTTAAAAGTTGCTGGAAGGGGAAAATTGTAACAAATACTTTTGAAAGTTTGACAGTTTGCCGGTTAAATGATATCCTCGTTATGAACATGACGTAAACAACATCGATATTATTCATTTATGGGTTGTAGCTACCTGTACCATAAAATTGTGTAAAAAATTGCTCCTCACAGAAACTGATGAAGTAGATAGGAAGACTTTTGCCCAGCTGTGAAAAATAAATAGGATCCGAATAAAATACTTTTTTATCAATAGCTGTTGCCCGCGATTTTAACGCAGAATAGGGGCGTGTACTGTTATTTCAAGCTATGCCAAAAGTGAAACTTATTGGTCGGAAAAGATTCATAATTTTATTAGTGCACTAATATTTTCAAGCAGAGAAATATGTAAAGTAAAGTATGAGTGATATCGTCCGTTCAGCAACACAGTGAAACTTATTCGTAGATGATAATTCCCCTGAGTTACGCTCAACTGGAACAAGCAAAACGCGAACACTTACCTCAACCTGGTTACAATGTTAAAACTATCTTAGTTAAGAGAGCTTAGTTTGAGTGATATTGACCGTTCTGTGTTATGGACGTGTTGAAACAGGTGGGATGATGTTCCCGACTGTGAAACAGGTTCACAAGTGAGTTTTCCCCCGGGGTAAAGCTCAGCTAGAACAAGCAAGACACGCGCTCGCACTTACTTCAACCTGGTTACACAGTTTAAACTATACTCTAACTATTTCAATGTTCTATGCTGTAATATTATTAAAAAGTGCATTATTAACTTTTAAACATAAACGACAATATGTAAAAACCAATTGTAACTGTTGAGGTACTATACTATTACGTAAATAATTTTAGAATTATTGAAACAAAATGGCCAGTACATTGATCAAAATTAGATTGTTAGGATAATATTTGTTCACATCTAAATTGTTTTGGTAATATTGTAAAAGGCTTATATTTGCAGTTGAATATAATTGTTTATTGTTACAATTTATTCGTTTTCCTTTTCACTGCAGGGAACATACCCTTCTTTTCTATCTCTATCTACATCTATAGATGGTCAGTCCTTCTTATAAAGATTTTTCTTCCAACTGCATCGAGGTCTGCTGCGAGGTTGTTTTAATTTTGGGTTCCAAGGAATGGAGTTTTTGGCTCCAAGACTTGCTGCAGATAGGTTCGGTGCTAACTGATTTTTATTTGCTATTTATAATTTCTTACACTGTTATCAATTTTTACAGTTAATATCGGTAGTATTCTTGTCCTTATTTTAATTTTGTAGATTTCCCCAGAATTTTATAGCTCCTTGGCATTTTCGGGGTTTCTTTTTAATGGTCAATTATCAGATCTTTCTACATAAATCCCAAAAAATGTATATATAATATATATAAAGCGAAAAATCAGCTATCACAAAATCTCAAAAACCGCGGGACGCACAAAAAATTAAATTTGGTAAGAACGTAGTTAATAGTTCGTTGACATTCGCTAAGAACGGATATTTTCCATAGGGTCACATTAATGAAGCCTAAGGGCTTACGCAAGGTTAATTTTTCGCAGACGAAGCCCCGGAAACCACCTAGTATATCCGGGTCCATACATAAATTGCTTGTTTTAGGAAACAGAAAACATGCTCCAAGTCAGCTTACAATCGTTTTAAGGATATTAGTAGATTTTCTTTCATAATACCTTTTTATGCAGTTAAATATACGCGTAGAAACTATCCGTCAGTTTGCAGACCATTTAAAATTATCGCCCGGCCAATGCCGCCGAGTGGAGGTACTAAGTAAAGGAGATAAATTCCGGTATAAAATTTTATAATAGACTGTTAACTGCGGGCCTGAGAAGGAACAACCTGTCAATGCTACGGCATTTCGCTGGAAAATAAATATGTGTATATGACTGCACGTATCTTCATACAAATAATTGCTAACAATAGTGAATAAACTCTAAAGTGACCATGTGAAAATTGAAAAACAAAATCTTTGCGATACGGTCGAAATATTAAAATTAAATTGAAACAGACGCACAGAGGCTCCCGTACACAACTAACATTCATAGTTTATTTCCAACTAGTTGTTACTCGCGATTTTTGTCCGCGTTAGGTGCAAACTTTTAACGTGATGATAAATTTTCTCCTCTCTCGATAAATGGACTAACTAACACTGAAAGAATTTTTCAAATCGGATCAGTAGTTCCTGAGATTAGCGCGTTCAAGCAAGCAAACAAACAAAAAGAACAAGAGATAATTAACACGAGTGCATTAATTAATCACTTAAGTGAGGTGCATAATCAACTTTTCTTCCAATTACATCAATGTCTATTTCAAATTTTTAAACTTTTCTGTCAAGTATGAAGTATCAAGGTTTTACAGTCATGTAGAATTTGTTTTATTTTCACTTTTATTTAGTAGATTTTTAATTTCAGCCAGTATCTTTTTGATCCAATGCATACATTTTATATGAAAATTAATGGAATTGTACTTTAAACCTCCTTGGAAAATTTATATGAGAATAAAAAACAATGCACTGTTGTACTATTTTTCATAAAACATTTCTAATAAGGCTATTCATATAAAACAGGTGTCTGTTACCCTTAACACAGGCATAAAGCGGTCAACCTTATGAATATCATGGGAGCTGTCTAATGCAAGCCATTTTTCCACGTCACATTGGAAATGTTATTAATAGCGAATTTAATAATAAAATAATTTTTTTTTTTACATAAAAAGAAACATTTAATATAAACATTATTTTGATTTTTCTGTCCCTCCTAAGTAGAAATTTTTTCTAGATGATTATGTCCTAATGTCTAAAATTAAGTAGTGGTCTAGTAAATTACAGTTCCTAGTGTAACTCTGAAAATGGGTATATAATATTCCATGATGGCCAGTTGAATATTACAAATAATATTGAAGAAACTGTTCACATAAAAATATACAAATAATAGCTGAAATGGATTTTCTCTAATGTATAAAAACAAGAGTTTTCAATAAACAAACTTAATAACACACGTTAACGGCTTTCTTTCAGGTAAATATAATTATAACAAATTATGAGCTCTTCAGATAGAGATTGTATATAAATTTTTAAGTACATATATTAATACTTGTTCTTAAAAGTGTGTATGGCCCATTTACGCTTATATGTTTGTCTTTATTATTGTGTACTACAATTAATTTTTTTAAATTAAAATAGTCATGAAATTGTTTGCTATCTATGACATCAAGATTCATTTTGTCTTAATATTTTATGATTCATAATGGGGACATAATTTGTGGGGTCAACATATTTGTTTATAAAAGTATAAGGTATCTTGAGTGTAAAAACATATTCAGTTTTAAAATTTAACTGTTTGTTTTATTTAAGGATCTCCTATTAGATATAAGGAAGCATTCAACGCTGGACGAGGCTCTAGATCCTGCCCGAACGTTGGGCTACTTACGATTTACTACATTCTATTATCTTATAACATTATTCCCCATTCCCGTTCGCGTTCCGTTTCCGTTCCATTTCCTTTTCGCTTTCGCTTTGCCATTCCTTTGTTTTAGTATACAAACCTTGACCTAACAATAACGAACACAACAAAAAAGAAATTGTCCAATTTGATGCAGTCGTTCAGAAGTTATGCACGTGCACACATTTCAACGACTCGTTTTTATTTGGGACTATAAATTGAGAGGCAAGCTATTCTATCTTTCAAGTTATTGTTAACTTTTTTTTTATAAATAGATGTTTGTGATAAATGTTTTTCATTTAATTTCCAATATTGTCTAAATACACATACTTTCACATTTACAATATTTAGTTGGATCGAAATTATAGGAAGTATTTCTTATCATTTATTCCATAATATTTTTAATCTGTGTTACATTTATTTGTCATGATGTGATGTAAATTTTAAATTTTTATCCAAAAAATGTTGGTTATTTTACTAAATAAAAAACAAATTATTCTAATAATAAAAAATTAATAGAAAAAAATGGATAAAAAATTGAGATTAACTCTAATAAATAAACAAAAAAGTTTTAATTGAAAAATCTAAGCTGATTGCTCAAGAGTGAATCCTTTTTATCATAACTGTGGTACCCATCATTTAAATGTCTTTGCGTTTCAATATTTTTCATTGAAATTAAATTAAAAATACGAGTTGTATTATAACATCGCCATTTACATATTATGAGTGATGTAACTGCGCTTTATTTATAGGTTGATGGTATGAAGATGTTTCTTCCGCCTGCAGTGACACGTTAGGAATCTAGTAACTCTTACTTGTTTCCTGTTTAGGTTCAGAGGACAAGTTGGTAACTACTTAGTTCAATGAATTAAAAAATATCAAGCAGTCATAGTAAAAATTATGTATAAAGAAATAACGTAAGTCATGGTCACGTCGCCATGACGACTTTCATGAATTTTGTTGGATCCATTTTTCTTTACGTTACATTACTGACTAGAGAGTTGCATTACTGATATTTGAAAACTAATGTAGTAGAATGAGTCCCACTTACTAACATTGACTACTTGTAATTGAAATAAGCAGAAATGTGAGTGGTGGCTTCTCTTGTCGGAGATCAATATGCTCTTAGGGTCACAGAACACAAATGAGGAAGGGGCTGATGCCCACTCCATAGCCAAGGAATTGAGAAGAATTTGGAATCAAACCAGGCCCTCTTTCCATCACCGAGCTATCGAGGCTGCCTACACATCTAGCTATAAGAACATAGTTCTAATATAATTTTTCAGGAAATTACTTTCAAATGCCCCAGAAACATAACTTTGGTTTTACCAAATTAAAATTAATGATTGAATCGTGTCGGGTCCATTAAGCGGGGCCGAAACTTTTATTAAAATCCTTTTAATCTAAAAGGCATTAAATCCCCAATAAAGGCTTTTAGACCTTTTTGAATACCAGAACCCGAAGAAAAGTTCCTCCCACGAATTTATCTGTTCCGGCTATTCCATTTCAAAATTTATTTTTTAACTAGTTATTTTTTAACTACTTTAGGCATAAATTGAACATGTTTACTATAAATTAGTTGACCCATTTGTTAGCCAGCATACATTGAAACCAATTTAACAAAATTAGGATGAAATTCACTTGTCTACTTCTGATGCGATAAGTTTTTCACAGTCAATCTGGAAATAATACTTATTTTGGTATTCATTCTTTTGGCTAGTCAAACAACCTGAAAGAAGTGAAAACAAATCACTCTATCTTATTCTTGGTTTGTGGCTTTATCTGTACTGCGCATATAGGATAAACATGGCTTACGTTCTATTTTACATGAGCACATCACCTATTTAATGTGTCATTTTTCTGTTTTTCAGGTAAAGCATTTGTAGAAAGTTCCAAGTTAAAAAGGCACCAGCTGGTCCATACAGGATGAATCTGAGACATTATTGATTAAAATTGTATTATGCATTAAATACATTTTGAATTCCTTTTATCATAAAGTACAGTTTTGTATAATTTTTAGTTCATAGGATACAAAATCAACATTTACTTCACTATTTTATAAATGCGAATATCAGCTCACAGCATTCACGCCTTCTGCCTCTAAAGAGACGTAAAAGCTGTGAACTAAGCTTCTTCTTCACCTGATCATCTTGACATTTTTACACACAATACATTTCATACGAAATAACTTTTGTTACCAAATAGATTTACTGTTTTTTTTTAATCTCGGACAAGGAATAACATTTGTGCGCTGGACACGCCATAATCAAATAAAAATTTGAAAATAAAAACTGCGGCAAAACCTAATGTCGCATTTTGTCCGCTAGAGTCAATCACCTGTAATGCCGGAGCCAGGCATATGTATGTAGCTCAAAGTGTTTGTAAATTTTTATCCTTGAAGACTACAAAGTACTACAAAACTTTGCGCAGCCACACAAAGAACCCGGCCACACTACATGATCATTGAAATAATCATTCAAATGAAGCTATGTCTGGCTACGGCTTTAAACAAATACTTATAAGGGGTCACCCATAAATTCCATCACACTTTTAACGGGGATAGGGTATTAGCAAAATGTGACATTGTGTGACAACGGGTAGGGACAAAAGCTTTCTGATATCACATGTCATATTTTGAAGCTGCTGTTTTCTTTTTCTTTTTTTAATACATGCATAAAATTGTAAGATATGTAATGCCACACTAAAAAAAAGGAATTTCGAAAATGAGGTAATCTGTGACAAGTACGAGGGAGTGAAGTTAAAAAATCGTAAAATTCTTGTAACGTTATTTACGGATGATACCTAATATGGTTCTATTCGACAATACATGTTACACCAATAAAAGTTATACAAATTTAAAAAAAAAACTATATCATCGACGTAAACGACGAATAATATGCAGACTGCAAAGCTAAAGGGAAACAAGGAGACAACGAATGGTAAGCAAATATATTAACATAGTACGTAAAGGTAAATTCTCACATTGCAAACTATTGACATGGGCGGTGCTGTTACTTAAATATATGGAAGGACCATCTGCCGTATGGAAAGGCGATTTTACAGAAATCGATTTGGCCAAATCGACAACATTATTGGGAACTGAAAATAAGGATAAAGATAGTTTAGAGTGCTCTTCGTTAAAGCGGTAGCACCAGAGGCAAGTGGCTCCTAGTCATAATCAAATACGCTAACTTGATTATAATTTATAACTATTAAACATCCGCCTCTGAGATAGGATGATGGGATCTGCTAAGAAAATCTAATAATTATAAAATTAGAGATCTCAGACTGGACGAAATGCGCCCACAAATCTTTAGATTGGTGTACTTTAAGTTTATTTAAAGTTTAACAATTTTTTCAATTCTTTGTACAACGACATTGCTATATTCGACAATTATACATACGGTCGTCATAATCTTATAGTAATATGTATACATGTGTGTGTAAATCGCTTGGCATTGGTGTGTGTGAGGTTTTATTTCAATAATTTCATATACTTATAATGCATGTTTTATAAACATATTGGCATTCGCACACCATCCTCTACAAAAACTATAATTCTGCCAAATATCATACTCCTCCGTCCATGCAATTTTTGTAAAACGGTACCGAAAGTTAATGGGTAATATTATGTGAACTAATACTATCCATCCATTTCAGATACATTCTACGTCGAGCGTAATTTCCAAAAAAGGATTTAAAGGCAATACCGTTTTGCTCTGTAGTGTTCCTTCGATGCAAAGGCTTGCTTTTACCGCTCAGATGGGGCAACCTCGTGAAGCCGCTCCAGCCTTCCGAAGACTTCTCTTGCGACGGACGGAGAGGCCGGATCTGTTGTAGAAATACATGAACTTTTATTCTTAATAATTTTAATAACTTTTTAATTAATTCTCTATTTGCAGAGACGTTAATGACCAAGTTTGTGCACCATATGTTAAATTTATTTTATTTAACGAAATCTACCTAATTATCATACTTTTTTCTATATAAACTTCTAAGGTATTATTCTTGCTTCTGAATCGTTATACCTTTCAAGAGAAGAACATATTAATTCCACAAAGTTATCATCAATATTATATCAGTGACCCAATGATCTCGCGTTGATAAAAACACAGAGATTAAGGCACCTAGCAACATCTACAATATTGAATACAATCCGCAGATATGAAGCGTTAATAAACAAACAGACACACATAGACATCGCATACACACAGTTCACACATTATTTAATCAGGTGCAAGTAGTGTTATAAATGATTCAATGACTTTATGACACAGTTTATACGTGCTTCTAATTACTTAGCAACAGTACAAATTTACTTCTGAATACTTAGCAACAATATATTATAATTCTTATTATATTTAATTAAATCTAGTCGAAAGCTAACCTCTTACTAATGATAATTTAATTGATTTTTGTTTACATAAAACCAGTATAAAACAAGTAAGATAATGTTGTTTAAAACAAAAATAGATGAAGCCTCCATTCTTATAACAAGACGATTTCCAAGAGACCAGGAGAGAGAGAGATGATTTAGCCTCAATAGCTGAACGGTATAAGGTATGGACTCAAATCCCACCGCCGTTGGGGTATTGTGGCACCCAATCCTAATACAAACTTTTTATTTAAGGTTAGTAGGAGGGGGAAAGGGATAGATATTAGACATATTTAAAAAGTATTCCTAATATTCTTTAACAAAAAAAAAGAGATCTAATATATAAAGTAAAACACCGAGAGATCAAAGACTAACAACAACTGCGGTATTCCCGAGCTGTTATGGTATAAGAACCTTCAAGGAAAGTGCCTGCTCTTTTATTGAAGGCCGGTAAGACATCTGCGAGCCTTCTGGTAGGGCTTGTGTCCATTGGTGCTGGACATTAATTGTCACTCAGATGAACGCTCTATCTGTTTGCCCGTTGATGCTTCCATAAAGAAATAATACGAACGTGATACGTAGGGTATAAAAAGACAATATAGTCAAGAGTATAAAATACTAGCTATTTTCTGCGACTTCGTCCGCGTAAAATTAATCTTGGAAGCAACCTCAGCTACCGCACAACGCTGCGATATAGCGTCACGACGCAGCCTGCCGTACTCGCTTTTCACCGCTGCAATAGACAGCGACGGAACAACGGAGATTTTTACAAAGAAATATTAATGGGTAGTGCAAAAAAAAAGAGAAAGTCGTACAATACGTACTCTTATAATAAATATAAAGAAAATAATAATTATATAAAAATAAACGTACATACGAATATATATAAACAAATACACAATTAGAGTTAGATAGATGTGTATAGTACATATATAGATACGCCCTCAAATTAACATATAAGAACTTAAAAACTTACCTTGTATCATAAAGCCATTGAGGTATGAATTAATCATATATTTATTTCTTAAGTTATGAGCGATAATCGACCCTATGTCCACACAGGTCGGAGCGGTCGCTACAATCAAAATTCACATCGCGACCGTCCGTCACACATACGTAATTATTGTAACATGGTAATAACCCATTGTTTGTTTGTATGTCATAAATTGTGGACGTGAACAATTAGCCGGCCGCTAGTTTTCCCACGACTTTTACGAACCGTAGTAGGGAAATGGAATCAAAATTCGACCCGAAATCAAATTTATTTAATAACTACTCCGTTCGCGTTATCTATATCTGTATCTGTAAATTATATCTGTAACTGTATCTGCATTTGTATCTGTATCTGTATCTGTATCTGTATCTGTATCTGTATCTGTATCTGTATCTGTATCTGTATCTGTGTCTGTATCTGTATCTGTATCTGTATCTGTATCTGTATCTGTATCTGTATCTGTATCTGTATCTGTATCTGTATCTGTTTGGATCACCACTTAAGTACCGATGTACTAAAGAAAAAAAAAAGAATCAACAATGTCTACTCATAATCGGAATGATGGTATAAATTTCATCAAAATCGGTCCAGCAATTTTGAGCCATAATAAACTTACATTTGTCGTTCTATACTTAATAGAACGACGACGATTTCTTTATTTCTTCAGATATGAAACATAAAATACTTTACTATATATTACTTATATTAGAAACAAAGTATATGAGAAATAATTATATGTTAGGAAAGACTTAGCCATTCAGCCCGATCTTAATTAAATTTCACCTGCCAGAAGTAAATTAAGAAAAGTCACACGAATTGCCGTATCAACAGTTTTCCTAATTACACGAAACGAAAGCTTCGAAAAAACCTCAAATTATATTGAAGTTATTTAACAAATATGTTTATAGCGTATCAGATACGGAACCCTTCTATATAAGCGTGTCTTGACACGCTCTTCGCCATTTTTATTTTAGTTTTATATGAGTTGAGGAGGTCTACGCCTAGTCAGTGGTGGGTATATGTGTCGCTCGTTAGGTTAAGCACTTCTTACCGAGACCGGGTGATGGATGATCCATTCTAAAACTGCTTTTTTAAATATCCAACCTCAACAATGTTTCAGAAAGTACAAACAACATTGGTTCCAGATTAATGTCACTATATTATTTGTGAGAATCTAGAAGTTATGACACACAAACACATGAGATCGTCGTGAAGTGGCGGCAATCTTTTCACGTCAACTGATGGTATTTTTGTCGAATTTCGTTCGGTTTGAGCGGACCCGGCAAACGTTGTCCTGCCCGAACGTTGGGTTACTTACTATTTACTACATTCTATTATCCTATAGCATTATTCCCCGTTCCCGTTCAGTTTCCGATCCATTTCCTTTTTTTGCTTTCGCTTTGCCATTCCTTTTTTATCATACAAACTTAGACCCAACAATAACGAACACAACAAAAAAGAAATTATCCAATTTGGTGCAGTCATTCGGTAGTTATGCATGTGAATACATTTTAACGACTCATTTTTATTTGCGACTATAAATTGAGATCTAAGCTATCCTATCTTTCAATTTGGATCAAATTGCAAGTGGTATACAAATTTGATTAAAATCTGTTCAGTACTTTAGGAGTCCATCGCGGACAAACAACGTGACGCGTAATTTATAGTGCGATTTTGTTCTGGTACAAGATAGTCAAGCATTTCTGAAGTTATAACTATGAATGTTTTGGAAGATTTTTTTTTTAAAGAATAGGAACAAAAAGGCAGATGGTGCATTTTATACCAAGTGGCTACCAAAAGACTCGCGCTCAAAGTGAATACTAAGTTAATTATATATAACATTAGTTCTTTCTCGCGACTGCGTCCGCGTAAAATAAACTTAAAACCCATAGATCTCCCTAATCCTGGCCCTATCAAAAAATCCGTTCTATAACCTATCTCTCTGCCAAATTTCATATTACAAATATGAAATTTCGTCCCGCAGTTTTCGAAATTTCGTCATAGGTGGCCTTTTCCTTTTACATATATAGATATTGAAGTATCCACTAATACTACGTAAGAATGCCAGTTCCGGACTCGAAGGAAGGCGGATATTTCTGTCTGTTCGCATTTTCCTTATCTACTGAACTCGCTTTTATATTTGCACCAAAAATGAAGGAAATTTCAAAAGTTTTTCCTCACATTAGCAGCTCTGTCACCTTAACTTTTTGTTGACGAATAAAATTATTTCATATTTTTTTTATAATAATATTTAATGTCGTCTATTTTTAGTGTTTCAATTTTCATCTCAAATATTAACGAAAAGGAACGTATTGAAAGTAGGTATATACATTCACATCAAAATCGATTAGGCTGTCCCAAAGATTGCGCTGGAATAATAATAGACAGGAAACAAATAAAAAGTTTTTTTGAACGTGGTATGTTACAGTACCAAGTATAAATAATCAATATTTATAGGGGGGTACTTTAGAACCCTTATGGGACCCTTACAAAAACTCGGGCATGTCAGATTAAGATGACGTAATTTAATTACATGGAGATAAGCTTATATTTTAATACCTAACGAATTCAGCGTGAAATAAGAAAATGGGAGGGACACAAAGATGTAAAAAAAACGTCCGCTCGTCCCTTGTCCAATATTCGATCACCGATTAATATTTTGTTTATTGCGAACGAAATACTTTAAGTATTACGGACAAAATATAATCTGACGACTTTATCAAGGCACTGTAGCTTAAACCATCACGCGCTCCATAGAACATTTGCTTCAATAGCTCAACGGTATAAGGTATGGACCGAAATCCGCAAGGTACCAGGTTCAAACCCCCCTGTTAACAATAGTCACTGTCTAGTGAGTCATTAATGCATGAGCGTTGTGCTGCTGCCCGAGCGAATGCGAGGACACTAAATTAACACGAAATGCATTAATTATGCACTTAAACAAAGTACGCAATCTACTTTTACTTCAAGTACATCGCTGTTTATTTCCATTATTTTTAAGGTTTCCCTGCTAAATGTGAATTATTAAACTTTTACCATGGTAGAGAATATGCGCCGTTTGCTTTTTTTTTCATTTAGTCGATTTTTATTTTCAGCTAGTATCTTTTTGGTCCAATGGATTCATTTTATATGAAACTTAATGGGAGACATAAAGCCTCTGTGTAAATTTATATCATAATAACAGTGCATCAATAAAAAACAGCGCAAAAATGAAATTTCCTACAACGTTTAAACAATGCTTTGTCAAAAAAGTAAAAAAATCTTGGAGAAGTGGTGATACGAATGAACAACTTCAGCAAGATTACATTAATTAATTAAATAAAATCAGTTTATTCCTAATTAATTATAGATAATATTTACTTTCTACCTTTTGAAATTTATTCTTATCATAAATAAGCGCTTTTTTATATGTTTGTACTTAATTCTTCATCCTATTTGCAAAACTATAAGTATTTTCTCTACTAATATATAAACCTGAAGAGTTTGTTTGTTTACTTGAACGCGCTAATCTCAGTAACTAATGGTCTGATTTAAAAAATTCTCTCAGTGCAACCTAGCCCATTTATCGAAGAAGGTTATAGGCTATTAATCATCACGCTAAAATTTCTCACTCAACTTTACGCGGACGAATACAGACAGACGAATAACGAAGTGATCCTAAGAGTTCTTTTTTCCATTGGAGCCCTAAACTGTAAACATATCGGGCGTGCATCATTTGCAAATATCCTATTGCTGTTTTTAAACACAAAGGCGTGTTTAAAAAAACTTCGTGATTGTTTAATCTTGTATATATTCAATAAAACCTACAGATAAATTAGAGCAACTGAGCATTATTTGTGAGATAACTTGATTTTGAGCGGTTTGCACTTTGAGCAGTTCACGAATGCATTCGGAACTTGGCCTTAATATCTGGCGTGAGGTTCAACAACTGGTCCCGATTGTAAATGCTCCATATTCCCCGGTCGCAGTCCACGAATTGATCCAATATTTAATACATTCGGAACTGAATTTGAATCAGATAAAATTATCAAAAAAAAGGAAATTATGCACAGTATCAAAAATATTGTAGGTTTTTTTGTAATTTTTATAAAAACGGATATGCCCATCGACACCACGCTCCTGCACAGCGGTGTTTTCGATACTATCTAGATTCGACGACGGATTAGCCCATAAGCCCATGACAACATGTCTTGGTGGCCAACAAAAAGACCCCACAAATATTTACTAGCACATGAAAGGTTTTAAACAGATTAGATCTTTCTGTCCCCACCACCTTCACTTGCAGACTCCATATCGAACCGTTGCATGTGAATACCTTTAAATTAAAAACCCACTACCCACTTTGTTCTCTAACAAGGTAGACTGACGTTTCGGTTTTGCCAGCCTTAGCTGGATGACCTATTGTATTTCAGTGTTTTAAAATTATCCGTCAGAAAAATCAATGAAGTAAATAAAATCAGGGGTCAAGAAAAGAATACAAAGTAAAATTATTTTTATACGTCTAAATACTATAATTATAGCGTAAAGTGGCGTAGTACAACTTACCCTCTCCTGTTTTCCAAATCGAAAACGTATGTGTTAGTCTTCAAGTCGACGCATATAACGCGGCACTCGTCCGTGGAAACGAACAGGAGCGTCCCGGTCTTGTTGACCACCATGGCTACGAAGGATATGTGCTCCTTGACCAGGTCGCTGGTGACCACGGTCTTACAACGGCACTCGTATGTCTGGTTGAACTTGCGCGGCGCTTTGAACTCGTACTCGGTGATTTCCTTACGTTTGAGGGTAAGGATTCTGTTGCTACCTGGGTTAAAATATGCATAATGAACTGAAAATTATACCGTAGTACATTCACGGTCTAGAGAATAGAACATATTCCGTATCTAGAATATGCTAATTGACTATTTTTCACAAACAATACATACATAAGAAAATTAGTATGATAAAAATACAATTATTTTACTATCATCGAAAACAAGATTTTTGTCCGGTTTACGTTTTCCTAAATCCATTTAAATTTCAGAGTCAAAACGCTCTAAGTATCATGGCGTCTTCTTAAAGTAAGGTCTTTTAGAAAAAAGAAAATAGCTATACTTTAGGATGATTGAAGTGCATTCAAATTCAAACGATATTTTATTCAAGTAGACAACAAGCTCTTTTGAAGTTAGCAACATCAATATGTTTGGCAAGATGTGACGTCATGCGCTTTGATTGATGTACGGTGGTTCGGCAAAACTATAAGGGTTCCTTGTAGGACTACGGAACCTGTAAAAATGAAACGTTTTTGAGCTCACCAGGTATTGTAGCTATATCCAAAACAGTATCGGACTCTTCAAACACTTGTTTTTCCTTCGTCTTCAACTCGACCACTTCCAAACTGTACGAGCTATTTCTCGTAGCAACAATCGCGTGTTTATCACTGTTGCACGGAATGCAACAAAGTATCTCTTTGTCTCTGTACAAATTATCCAAAACCTGCAAAACTTTGCCACTCGTGTTGTACATGATGATGATTTTATTCGTGTGCGTGATGATTTTCTCCTCGTTGGTCGCCCATCGGCAATTGATGAAGGGGCCCAATTTTGGCAGTATGGTCACGTTGCCGGGCGTATTGTTGTTGTATACTTCGTCAGATTCTGTTAAATAATCATGAATAGACTGTGTTAGGTCATAATATTATGATATGATAATTATGGTAGCTACGTCCCTCAGCTATACACGTTTATTTTTATTGACATAAAATACACTTTTAACAGTAAATAGGAGCATTACAAAAACTACAAAAGTTTGTCCTTAATACTAAAAAATTAATAGGCTAGTAGACTATTTTCAGAAACTAGTTTATATCATACCTTGCAGTCAACTAAACCTAAAATACGGTAGGTATGTATCATTCCATTTTAAATTTCCATTAATAAAGCTATTAAAATTTTAACGCCAAAACGGTTGACGTAACGTCTTGCTTCGTACTAGAGCGTGATTGAATTCAATGTTAACAGCAACAATTTCTTTGGCAAGATATGACGTTATGCGCTCTGATTGTTGTTCGGTGTCACGTGATTTAAGTCTTCTCTCCAATTGATTTATATTTTCAAATATACCGAATTGTTGTTTGTAAACAGTGCTATAGGGTAAAGACGTGTCAACTAACAGGAGTGCTGCAACTTACCCTCTTCAATGACGTCATCGGTGACGTCCTGCTCTACGTCATCGATGTACCACAGCTGGATGACGCCGTTGTCGGAGAGAGAGGCGACAAATGGCACGTTGATCGGGCACACGCCCAGCCATTTTATACCCGAATCGGTGCATTGGATTTCCTTCTTTAATTTGTTTGTTGCTATGTGGAAGAACTGGAAAGAAAATTAGATTGTTTCTTATGAGATTAATGGCAGTACGAGGAGTATTGTTTAAAATTAATTAATACCCTCGAATTTGCCCGCGTGAATACTGTGACTTTGTTATATTTTGAGGGTTTTAAGTATTTTGTACGGAACCCTAATTATTTCGCTAAAAGTAAAGTAGCCAATGTTCTTCCATGTAGAGCAGCGAAAGGCCCTTCAAAATCATTCCAGCCGTTTCGGAAATTACCAAAGTAGCAAACAGAAGGATAGAAAAAAAATGATTTAATTATACATACATTGTATAGACAATAACGAAGACGTTGATGCAGTTGTTCGGAAGTTATGGGCGAATCACACATTTCGAAAATTCATTTTTTTAATTTTATAGTTAACTAGCTTTTTTCCGTGACGTAATCCGCGAAAAATTGTGAGTTTCCTTAGACCTTCTTAATATAGCCCTATCGCAAAAGCCATTTCTTAAGAGATGTCTATTAACTAAAAAACTTCCTTCCTGTCAAACATCTCTGTACGTCCCGCGGTTTTATAGATTTTGTGTTAAGTGACCTCCGTCTACATATTTAATAATTTTACGTAATATAACAATAGTTCATACCATAATAACTCCAGTGATGGTGCCGATCAATACGTAATCGCCGAGAAAACAGACAGCTGTGATGGTTTCCATCACATCAATCGTGGAATACTTTATTTCTTCCACGTTCGGCTCGTGTCTAATAAAGCAATTAAAAAAAAACAGAAATGTAAAAATAAAGAAAACGAACACTGACTATCCGGGCATCCTAATAGAAGCGTAAAGGAATCGTCAGAGGTGTCGGTAACGGTGACGTCAAAGTCGGTGACGGAAAAGTGCTTCAAATTGTTACAAATGGACCACACGGGAAGCAGCTTTCAAATAAAAAAAGAATCATCAAAATCCGTTTATCCAAGCAACCTGATAACCAACATTGAAAAAAAAAATCAGTAGAACTATGAACCTCCTCCTTCTTTGAAGTCGATTACAAAGTTTTTTTTCTTTTTTAAAGAATATTAGGAATACTTTTTAAGTATGTCTAATATTCCCTTTTTCCCCTCCTACTAAGCTTAAATTCATAGCTTGTAGTAGGAGTGGGTGCAACAATACCCCAACGGCAGTGGGGTTTAAACTGGGTACCTTGCGGATTTCAGTCCATATCTTATACCGTTGAGCTATTGAGGCTCAATTGAAGCAATCATCATGTTCATATTATTCATGTTCATTTATTCAATTGCACGTGTTTATAATATATACATTGTGCATGATGCCCCTTTAGGACATAGCAATTTTAATAGATAAATTTTACATCGAAACTATTTTACTATAATATAATTTTAAAAGATAGTAGATTCGGAAAGTGTCAAGAAAATAAAATAATAATAACAAAATTGAGTTCAATTAGTGGGATAAAAAAAATTGGATAAAATAATTTCGATTTTCAAATGTCTAAGTTATTCTAATAATAAAATCTAATAATCATAAAAAAAAAGATAGAGACATTGTTACGGACAGATGATACAGGAACGGTATGGCGGCGTCTTCGATCGTGGACGCCGTCGGACGGACTGATCCTGGTAGTCTTCCTCAATATATTGGATATGTAACACTGAGAGAAATTTTAGAATCGGACCAGTAGTTGCTGAGATTAAAGCGTTCAAGTAAACGAACACAATCTTTAGCTTTATTATATTTATTATTAGTATAGATTTTACAAAGCCATTTTCGTAGTAATATAAGAGGAGGTCGGAATTTCAGTCGATCACTAGGTTAAATTGCTCTTGTTGCAACCGCGTGATAGATGGGTGACCCATTCTAGCACTGGTTTATATTTGATATCCGACCTACTCCGTGTTTCGGAAGGCATGTAAAACAGTGGGATTTTATTAATGTAACTTTGTGATATTAGTTGTAAGGTTGTAGAGATCGTGGGGGTTCCGAGGATGACGTCAGATGGCAATCGGTCATCTTTTTACACACATATGTATAACTTTTACTATAAGATCGTGTCAAAGCGTAGTCGTGAAGACGGTAAAAATATTAATTGTCAAATATTAAGATGTTGTACAAAAAAATTTAAATTTTGTAAATAATTTTAAAGAAGCCCATTATACACTAACTTAAAGATTCGTGGCCAAATTTCGACCGCCGGGCGATCTTTAGGTATAAGAAATAGTTGTAGTAACATTTCCGCCAAACTTTTCTATAAACATCGGGTTTTACTCTTATTCAACTGTATTCAGTTTGATTTATTTAAGAAACGTTCAATGCACAATTGAGAATTACGTATTCGCTTGAATTAATGAATTTTGAAAATAAACTTTAGGCCGGTATAGATCGTTTTTTTTTTGTTTTTAATATTAGTGTAAAGATTAGTCAATATAATTGACCTTGGCTTGAATTTGAAGACAGGTATTACATCAAGTTGCATTTTGCAAAGTCATAAAAAGTATTTGTTTTTGGCGTCTTAAGTATTGTTTCTATTACAATAAAAAGATATTATTTATTTAAATAATTTAAGTAAACAACACCTATTAGTTTCTATTCAATTGTATTCAGCGGAGAAAATAGGGCAACGAAATATATATAGATAACAAAAAGACAGAATTATCTTTAGTTATGTTTTTATTAATAAAGTGTCTATAATTTCACTTATCTGTGTAGTCAACGGACCGTAAGTTTTAGGATTTATAGTAAGGTGATGTATGAATTGTGAACATATAACATTCTAATATATTTACTTTCGTTGAAAAGGCCGAGCAGGCCAAGACGCTATGTACACTTCTATTTTGTACTACTTAAAGTGTGTATAATTTTTTTATTAAAGGTGCATATATGTAATAAGTAATAACGGAGGCGACGGTATCACTAAGTGATCAAGTCCCTTGCAATAAATAAAGATTAAAAAAAAAATAACATTATTGGTATATTAGTTGTTACCCGCGACTTCGCCCGCGTAAAATTTGGTGAAAAATTTTAGCGTGATGATATATAGTATACTTCCTTAATAAATGGGCTATCTAACACTGAATGAATTTTTCAAATCGAACCAGTAGTTCCTGAGATTAGCGTATTCAAGCAAACAAACAAACTCTTCAGCTTTATATATTACTAATAGATAATATTTCTCCCGCGTTAATGTAAATGGCGAAGTTACTGCGAACATTTTCTTCGACTTGACAAAATCCAGCGCGCCTACTGGAGCGAAAAGTAAAGTACTGAATTGTTCGACTAAAAGAGAACTTCATTTCCTTTATTGCGGAGAGATAAGCTCTAAACCGAGATAGAACCAAGTCCAAAATGATGACGATTATTATTATTTTAAAAGTTAATACATTAAAGTACAACATCATACAGTAAATATGATATTGTTCTATTGAAAATTGTCTATTAAAAAGTGACTTTTGAATATTCATGTCATGATGATTTTGACCTCTTTAGAAAAAAAAAGGACCCGAGCGTTTCAAGGCGCGCATTTATAGAAGGCATCCCTATCTGATACGCGATGAAGGTACTTGTTAAATAAATTCAAAGGTTGTTGTCTTAACCTTTTGTTTGTTTCGTGTTTTCTAATATAATAGAATTGTATTAAAAGTATATTACTACACTTTAAGTTTCTTTTCAGTACAGAGCGAGAGAAGCCCACGTTTACTTAGCTGTTAGTCTATCATTATTACCAGAATATTAAGCATTATTTGAAAAAGTAATGCCAAAAATTATTGTGACAAGAGTTTGTAAATAAATATGAACGAATAAGTATTGTTTTAAATATCAAATTTCAACTATTTATTTTTTAAGTTCTAATATACTTATATCAAATAATTGATTAAGTTTAATAAAAATCAATCTCTAAAACTCTAAAATCATGGTGCTCCCCTAGACCAACCTACATAATACAAGAACAGTAGACGACTTCCCGGGAAATGAAAACGCGACTTGGCTCACAGTCACAGCTGTGGAGCGGAGACCGAGACCTAGAGGTGACGAATGCGTGCATTATTCAGTAGTTTATACTATAGAAGTCAAGCTATAATGAAAACAAAGACAAACAGATGTAAAAAGCTAATTTTATACTTCGTTTTCAATGAAATTTGGTTTTTATTGTTCGGTACCTGTTGAAGAGCTTTATTATTTCAAATAAAGAATTTAGATAATAGAGAACAGATATTTACAATGATAGCTAATATTTTTTGTCTTTGTCTATTTATATAATAATCATATAAATAGACATAGACAAAATGTGTTTACAATTCCTAAACATTAAATCAGTCAATAAAAAAACAAAAAATCCTCGAAGAAAGGAAAATTTCTAAAATTCCTGAGAATGCAACAAGCTTTTAATTTAAGCTTAGTAGGAGGGGAAAAGGGAATATTAGACATACCTAAAAAGTACTCCTAATATTCTTATAAAAGAAAAAAAAAGAAGTTTGTTCTTCTATAGTTAATAAAATTTCATAAAATAATAGCTTATTCTCCATCGATGTTTTCGCCATCACAAATAAATTCTTCAATATTTATTTATTCTAAATAATACTATAAATGCTTTATATATCCCCCATTTGTATAATAGGAGTGGGATACTATTAAAAATAAAACCACACGCACACAAATGCCAAACGATTTACACACACATATATACATCTAATATATAAAATACTCGTGTCACGGGGTGCGTTGCCAAACTCCTCCGAAACGGCTAGACCGATGTTCATAAAGTTTTGCGATTCGCCAATTCCAGATTTAGGTTTTCAGTTCAGTGGGTTGTGCGGGACGCTTCCGATTCGACAGGCAATGTTTCGGCTAACGCGTTACATCAGGGGTGACCAACGTGTTCATAGCGATTGTATAGCAATTGTGAAGTCAATTGAAGTCAATCGATCGCATTGTTTTGACAAACTCTATAGTTTTTTTTGTTATGTTATTACTAACGGACCCGGCAGACGATGTCTTGACCGAATTTTGGCTTGTCTACTATTAGCAGCCTTAGCAAAGTTAAAATTAGTAGGTTTAAATCTTGTACGCATGGTTAGTTGTCATGCTTCATATCTTTCTGTCAGATTTCACCGCACCATCTCATCTATGTCTTTAGTTCGTTTGGAAATAAAACTAAATTCAGCATGCACACAGATGACTACATGACGCGCTTGTACCAATACAGTACTTTGATCTATTCGAATGTTGTAAGCTGTAGTGGATTTAATTTTGATTATTTTTAATACATATTAAAAACATTGTACAAACAAAGCGGTATATATATATACTACTTTCATTTATTAACTCAGTCGTATTTGTGTTATGTTCAGTTGGTATTTACTATGTTTAACTCAGTGGCTGCCGATGGTCTATTTTTTAAGCTTCCTTTAAGCATTCTCTTTTTATTTGTATTGCAGGTGTGCGACTGGCCCCAAGACGCTGGGTGTACGGTGAACCGCCAAAGAAATATCGTAGACTTCATTAATTGGCGTTAAGAACTATGACGCCATACGAACCAAAAGTTAGCTGAACCTCAAATATTTATTATTTATCATAAAAATTGTATATAACAATAGTATTTGCCTTTATATCATTAATACAAAGACAGGGGTCATTTTAATTATATACAGATTCATTATTGCAAAAATCTATGTTCTTGTTTTATTATTTACAATAGTTTCCTTTTAATTCCATTGATTTTTAGAATGGAAAGGAGAAAAAAAATTGTAAATAAGTTTTAATTACAGATTGGCTGCGCACAATAGAATAAATAAACCGGTCAAGAGTGAGTCAAACTCGCGCTGTAAGGGTTTCGTAACATCACGTAATATTTTACTAGTCTATTTTAATATTCATACTTTTCATGGCATTTTTTTTTAATTTGACACAGTCACCGCATTTCTTTGTGACGTAACGGAATTTTTCCTATACTTTTGCTTCAAGATAAATCTTTTTGCCAAACTTCATGATTGTAAGTTAACAGGAAGTACCCTATAAGATTTTGAATCCCTTTTCGAATGTACTGGTATGTACTGGAAATGCGACATAAATGACCATATATTTTCATTGCTTACACTTAGAGAGTTGATTTTTTTACAGCTTTAAGGGATCGCCGATTACAGTATTTAGTATTAAGTTCAACTTTATATCTCTACGCGATCCTGAGTAAAGGGGCTTTGACAGACAGGCTGACAGACAGACAGACGGACAACAACGAAGGGTTCCATTTTTCCTTTTGAAGTACGGAACCCTAAAAGAAAATTAACAATTTTTTTATGGCCGTAGATCGCATAGGGCACAATAGTGGTCTAATATAAATATTTATAACTTGATTTAGTGTATCGTTTATTTGTAAGATGTACATATAAATACTTTGTAGGAAGTTTATCAACGAAACAAACATTGTATGTCTTTATAAACATATGTTTATTTTACTACTTAAATGACAACACACGCATTATTAGCATCATCCATATACCGCCATTGTGGGTCCTTAGAATATCTAAAAAATAAATGTTACATGTAAATAAAAGTGTAATAAAGTTTAGAAATTATTGTGTGTTTCCCTGATGTTAACATCTCTTCTACATCAACATATATACATATATAAAAGAAAGTCGTGTTAGTTACACCATACTACTAGTTACAATAACTCAAGAACGACTAAACCGATTTGGCTGAAAATTGGTGGGTGGGGACCTTAGAACCAGGATATGGATATAGGAATTAATTAGCAAAAAGAATTTATTGGTTAAAACATCAGGAACGGGAACGGGTTCGGGATCGGGAATAATATTTAAATAGTAAGTAACCCAACTTTTAGGCAGGACATCGTCTGCTGGACCGGCTAGTTTATGTATGATTTAGGAGATGACATGATATATGAGATAGGAGATGATCTAGGACAGGGGTGGACAACCTGCGGCTCTTTGAAGTGAAGCTGTGGCTCTTTAGTTTCATACGCAAATATAATAAGTGAATATCTAATATTACCATATATACGGGGTGTAAAAGACATCGTACCGAATACGCATCCCATGGGTTCAGTACATTATTCTAGACTTCCAGTGGTGAAATTTTTCGTCGGCTTTTTCTTGAAATATGCAACATTTTTTACCATTTTTTAACCGACTACTGTATCATATCATCATTACTATCTGTCCCAATATGATTATGATAAATCAGAAATATTTTTTTTCAATATTTTTACATCAAACCGCAATGTAAATAAAACTTAAACGTACGTAACAGGGATAGCGCGGCCCGGATCGTTGACTTGATTTGCGCGTCAACATGTTCTTGACGATTGCTTCCCAATGTTCACGATACATTGCGCGCACAAGAATGGGATGAGGATGGCGATATCTGTGACCTCTCATTTCCGAAATGAATGATTTTTGTGATTTTATTTAGGACATTAAATTTAGCCTTGCCACAAAGTTTGCGGTACGATGTCTTTTACACACTGTCTATACTACTATATATTTTGTTTTTTTTTTGTGAAAACGCACCAATCATATATGAATAAGTAATTATTGTTACTTCTTTTGTAAGCAAAAAATTGTGTCTCTTTAAAAACTTTGTTTTGTAAATTGTTATTTTTCACTCTCCCGACTAATAACGCTGCCGACCCCTGGAACATTTTATAACACAAAAAGAGTTGTTTTATTCAAAATATCCCATTTATCGTCAATGATCATTTAGAAAAACAAATAATTTTGATAATATATCAAAACATATAAAACTTTGTTTAGTGTGTGTTTATTACGAATAATATAACATTTAGTAACTCCACACTACTGGGACATAGCGTCCTTCTATTCGTTTACTTATATATATATTTTACTAAACTTAATAATACGTGATGCGAAAACTTAAGGTACCATTTTACGAAAATTGCCCGGACGGAGGAGTGTCTAATCTGGCATAACTGTAGTTCATATAAATTAAGGTACGTGAATGCTAATATTTTTTTGTAATATGTAATATTAATATAATAAATTATTAAAATAAAACCACACGCACGCAATGTTTCGATGCTTTATCTCAGTTTTCTTTTCACATATTATATTGAATATTATACATATTCTAAGTGCAATACTAACTATTCGAATTAATGGATCATGGTTTAGTGATACATATAAGACTGTTATCATGAAATCAAGACTAAACTACTAGAAAACTAGAGCTAAAGGTACCTTCAACAAGATGAAAAAAGTACTTTGCAAACGCAAGATTAACATCTCTTTGCGCATATGCCTCATGCATTGTTTCATCACGGGGAGTTTTCTGAAGAATTGTTCGAACTAATACCGAAAGCTGTATTCCACCACAGGACATCTCGTCAGAATTTGAAATTCCACCCTCATCACCTCGATGGCCTAAAGTCCACAACCGTGCGATTCTGTAGGAACTTCTTACCTCGCACAATTCCCCTGTGGAATCAGTTGCCAGCTGGTATGTACTGCGAGCCCTCCGGTGTTGCAGTTGTCCATGGGCGTCGTTACTCACTTAGGTGAGTGCCGGCTACTCGTTTGCCCCTTGTATAATAAATTATATATACATCTATGTATAAAAAAAGTCTGGCCCATACTTACATTAATATCCGACCTCCTCCGTGTTTCGGAAGGCACGTAAAACAGTGGGACCAGATTAATGTCACTTTGTGATATTAATCGTATAATATAATATAATTCTATGGTTCATTTATATTTTTTTGTGAGGCTCCAGAGAAGCTCTGATCACAACTGGCTAGCGACGTCCACAGACAACAGCACTAACATTAGGTACAAAGGTTCGCATACGTATTGTCTCCTTAGAGAAAAGAGTATGCTCTATTTCCTCGGAGTGTCTTTATGTTGTATCCGAAACGATTTACCTTCGCGATGACATTACTTTTGCAATAATAAGCTTTATATTCCTTGAACGATCCCACGTCGTCTCGAAGCGATCTAGGCGAGAGGTAGGTTTATTCGCGGTAAGTAGCCGGGTCCGTTGACCGGTCGGTGGCAAGTGCGAGCTCTTGCTGTTATCGGCCGGAAGCGGTCGCCGGAAGCTCGCAATCTCCACCAATTGGATCGACCAGCGCCGTGTCACGCCTCGCGCGCGTGTGTGCAACTTGCTTCACCGACACTTTACGTATGGAGGTAGTTCTCTATAGTTACGGCTGACATATGAAGACAGTTATCTACAGATGCTACTGAAATATGACGACAGTTTTCTATTGGTACTACTCATTTCGGAAATGTTCTTGGCGACAGAACACGAAATTCCAACTCACACCACCTAGAACTATTATAAAATAGGTATATACAGTGTTTAAGTAAGGATATTAGATAAGTACTTGCACCCGGTAGGTGCGATCAGATATCACAAATGGTTTTTCAGCGTTTTTATGTAATATACTAATAATAAAATTTTCACTAAGTGCTATTTAAAGGGTAAGTATTATAATAGTACCAGAGGTCCGTATGGGCTAAAAGGTTGTTCAAAGATATGAACTAAGTAGATGATTCAAAAGGAAATCGTTTGAAAGGAGGAAACAACTATAAGGACGTCTAAAATAGTACCCGTAGGCACGACTGTATCACAAAATACAGGTGCAAAAAATAAAAGACGCGGAGTTATTCGACTGGAAATCGCAATGAATCACAATCCATTTACGTTCGTGAAAATAGCAAACGATCAAACAGATAACGTGGTGTTTTTATTATAGACAAAAACACGAAAAGTTAAACGCTGAGAAAGTCAGTACTGTTCAAATCTTTAACTGGATTTCTGTTACTTTTCATTTGCTTCTTTTGTTTGTAATTGTAATTTTGTGATATAATTAAAAAACAATTTTTCTTCCAACTAAGCTGTAATGTCATCATTAATCACTACATAACGGATAAGAAAATGCGCCTTTACTACTTAAATCCAAAACAGTGCTGAAGTGTTGTATGAAGTTTCATTACGGCACTGTTTTTTATTTTAATATCAATTTAACACAGAGGAGATCTACTATGTCCCATTAAATTTCATATTATATTATAGTCTCCATGAGACTATAATAAAGAGTAACATCTCTGTATATTAAAAATTTCCGTCGAAATGTGTTAATAAGAGGGGCGCCACCTCAGCATCAGAGTGAATTTTATAGGCCAATTCGTCTACTATTGCTACATTCATTGTACTGTTATTTATTGTATACTGCTGAACACCTTCTCAACTTTTCTCCCATAAGAGATGTTTCTCCTTAATATTGTCTCCGTGTATAAAATGTATGTATTGGATCAAGAAGATACTGGCTAAAAATAAAAATTATCCGAATAAAACGGAAAAAAA
>JANCMC010028958.1:0-12963 GCA_024363005.1 Charaxes varanes | reverse complement strand
TAAGCTCAAAACTCGAGAACGGCTCTACCAATTCGGCAATTTTTTTTCGTATGTTCCTTAAGTGACACGGAAAGTTTTTAATAAAGATAAGAAATAAATAAAAAAAGACTTTTGACAAAACAAAGTATTCTATCAAGAAGGGTCTGTTTGAAACTTCAAAAGTATTTCTTTTTATTAATTGCTCTATATATATATATATATAGCTAGCAGATGCGTTGCCGGCCTTTAATGACGGTTAGGCTACCAGGAAGTCTCACAAACCGAACGAAACGCAACAACAATACCATCACCTGACGTGACAGCATTGCCGTCACTTCACGCTGATCTTATGTAGGGAAGAGGTACAGGTTCCCGGACGCGCAGGCCCAATTCGGCTTCAAGCATGGCGTTACCTCTAATTAGAAAGACAGGAGTAAGGGAAAGGGACGGAGTAAAAGGACATAGAGGTAGATGGGGAACAGAGAAAGAATGCGGATACGTCACGAACGGTATATTGAAAAGGTGCCACTTTAACCCGATATAAATTATACAACACATACAACTATTATTTCCTATTTGAAGTATTTGAAATCTCGCTAGTTAAACTTTATACAATTGAACTGAACTCCGTGTGGTGCTCGAAAAGCAAAATTGGAGTAGTTAACGGGACTATTTGGCGTAACTCTAAATACATAGGTACATTTGTTATTTGTAGCATATTCTGGCATTTCCCCCGTCCGCTTACATGTATTGCTGGCGAGGTCGTAAACAGGAGACGGAAGCCGTAACCACCGCACCGAACCGATCACGAGATATATCGGTTCGCAAATCTCACAATATGGCCGCCCTATATATTTATGTTTTACCTTCCTGGCGCCGCGTTTCCGCCGGAAACGAGCGTCGTCTCCGCTCCAACCCTTGCCGCGCTTCCGGTTTCCGGCTTCCTTTGAATCCAGTTTCCTGCCCCTACCCTTTTCAGTTGACTCACTTACTATCGAGCCATTAAAAGAATATTCAAATGTAGGCTTTCAGTGCGAGGCTCTGAACGTTTTTAATGAAAAAGTTTACTCTTAAAAATAATAAAAAATGTAAATTACATGAATAAAATAATTCATTTTTAAACAATCAGCTCTGGCTCTTCAGGGCTATAGTCTAGCTCTCTGCACTATTTTTTAAGCTTTTAAGCTACCTTAATGATATAAGAATACTATGTAGGTATACCTGAAGTATTCTTTAAAAATTAAGTTCGTTTCGTTTGAAGTAACAAACAAAAAATTAACCATGTAGTCAAAGTTAGTAAACCTTTCATACTTGTATTGATATCGAAGGATATAGTAACTTCTATATGGCATAAAAGTTTAGCCTACTTATGAAAGCTACATTAACACGAACAAAGCTGCGGCATATATTTAGTTTACCTTTGTAACCATATTTTGCTATAATACATTAACTTAGCTTAGTTAGTTAGTATATACACGGTCACTTGGGTGTGTGTCGCAAGCCGGCAACGTTCGTGGTGTTTCCGGTATTACCAAACCAACGCACCAACAACATTTCTACACTCGCGCTACATTATATATTCCGGTATTACATTCCACTCGCGAAATATCTACATCATTTTCGCGAAAAATTTTCATTGTAGTGTTTGCAAAGTAGCTTCGCGATAAATAATTATATGCTAATATATGTTTGTATTCATTATTTTTAGATTCAATGTAGATGCAGCAATAGATATTTATATTGTGCGAGTGTTTGTCTGTCTGTTGCAATTAATAACAGGAATTAATAGTCAAGAAAAATATATTTAAAATTTGATTGTGAGTTTGAAATATATGTTTAGAATATAATTATGTGAAGTAATATTATTAAATAATTATTGATAAAAAGCTACACCTACTTGTAGCAGAAGGCGATGTTTTTTCCTTAATCTATTGGCCATGGTTGACCTTTACTCCTTCCTGACAAACATACCTTTCTAATGTCACATGGAAAAATAAGCTTTAGCTAAATAATTAGGGGAAAACAAAAACCCTCAAAATTTAACAAAATCACTGAATACATGGGGGCGATGTCGCGGGTTACAGCTAGTTCTTAATAAAACAGATATACCCTTTGTTTTATTGCAAGTTTGTATAAAACAACTCGAAACGTGATTGAGAATTTAAAAAATTAAGATAGAGCAACTATTTTTATTTATGGGACTGTATTTAACAGCTAAAATCGGATATTAAAGACTTTTTTTTTCCTTAAGACCTGTTAATATTAAATCCTTTTTTATGCAAATAATTTAGGACGATGAAGCCGCTGCCGTTGAAGGTGAAGAAAGTAGCACCGAGGCGGAAAGTGACGCTGATGAAGAAGAGGAAGGTTCAGGTACCTAATTTTACAGCAACGAAGTCGCGAGTTTAGCTAGTCGCTAATGTAAACTCCTCGAGCCTCAATACCTCAACGGTGTAAGGTATGGATTGAAATCCGCAAGGTACCCAGTTCAAACCCCACCGCCGTTGGGGTATTGTCGCATACATTCCTAATATAAGCTTTTATTTAAGCTTAGTAGGAAGGGATTAGGCATACCTAAAAAGTATTCCTTATATTCATAAAAATAAATAAATAAATGTTGTTTCTTTCTTTGTAATAGACTTAGCAATCATCAATAGTAATAATTATTTATTTATTTCGTAACTGTAAAAGATACAATGTTATCTGCCAATACGCGGTCTCCAATAAAGAGCTCGCTTACTCTAGCGAATGGCTGTTTTGCGACGGATTGTCGCACCCACTCCTAATACAAGCTTTTAATTTAAGCTTAGTAGGAGGGGAAAAAGGGAATATTAGACATACCTATAAAGTATTCCTAATATTCTTTTTTTTTAAAAAAAAACTCTTCAGTGTTATATATTAGTATAGATTAAAATTTTAAAAATAAGTTACTTAGATTGTAGATAATATGGTATTTTGTTATAGGGTAATGCTGCTGATGATTAAAACAATAATTGGTAAAAAAAACGACTGGTCCGTTGGCGCAGTGGCAGTGATCCTGCCTTCTGCTCTGGGGTCGTGGGTTCGATTCCCGCCTCGAGTCTGGGTGTATTAACCATATGTATGTATGTATATATTTACAAAAAATATATATTTGTGTATAACAGGCGGCTGTTACCTTGAACCACTCTAATGCATTACCTAACGGTAGAGCTAATAGGTGATGGATTTTAATTGATGGAAAGTTGACTTTGTTACATGATTAATTCACGTGATGGAATCGCAGATTGACGTCTATCTACATCTATACATATAAACTAACACTGAAACGTCACTTTGAATTTTTTTTATTTTTTTTAACACGATTTTTATGAGAAATTAGAATTAATTTTGTCAAAAAAATCGTGTTAAAGTTCGTCAATTGACAGATTATTTTTTTTAGGAATATTTTAATAATTATTATATATATTGACTGATATTTTGAATCTTTTTTAACGTAAAATAATTAATCTTCAGTAAATTATTAAAACGGTATACTAAACTATCTCGTTTGCGGGAACTAACAAATCGATAACGAAAATTGGTGCAGAATGATGTGCAACGAACTAATGCCAATAAACGAATTCAAAAGGATGATATTTTATAAAGTTTCTGTATTTAATTAAAACGTGTTTTTCAATGTTTGTCTTTATTATTTGCATCTTTTTAATTAGCTCGCTTACGCCAGATATGCAAAGCATTGCGTTGTACAAATTAAAAATTGCATTTTAAAAGTGAAATGAAATTTATAAAATTGTTGTTTGATTTACATAATAAAACATTCTAACAATAAAACAGTTTTTGTCAAAATTTCGTAAAATAATTAAAGAAAACATTTTGAACATGGTTACAATAGCATATATTGTTATTGGTATTTCAAATTTTTCGGAGAATATATCCATCCATACCTGATACCAAATTCTTGCATCAGGGTGCTGAAGATGACTCTACCAATTTTTCACTTAACATGTCTACTGGAAATACATTTGGATGTGAAATATACGTGACTAAGGATAATGCTTGAATATTATCTATTACATTAAATTGTAAGAGACTGCGTTTTTTTGTCTCAACCAGTGCCAAAATAACTCTGTTTGAAATTTAATTTTTTTATTTTGTTCGTCTTACTGTTTATCTAGAACAATATGTAATCACTAATAATCTCTTAAACTGCTTGCCTATTTACTCCACGTCATATAAAGAAAACACAACACGCATCGAATTCAGCCAATTAAAAAAAAACACTTTTGTGGGTCTACTTATAATAAAATAATTATTAACAAAACTATGATGACTACTTATGATGTTAACAAAAATAATTTTACACTTTGGCTATTTCTTTGCCACTTCACAAAAATTATATATTTGAGCATAGATCTTCTAAATCTTTCAAAAAAATATTCCTTTATATTGTTACATTCAGTACTTTATTTATTAAAAAATAAAAATATGTCTGTTATTATATTATAAGTATATATAAAAACTTTAATATTTGATTTTTAAAATTATATCTTTTAGTGGAAACTTTGTTCACCTGTTTATTTTTTTATAAATCCTATATAGATTTCTTATATATTTTTTTAAAGCAAATAAACATCCATCTTGTATAAAATGCATCCATCCATCCAAAATGGACGTATTTTCAGGGCACTGCGGATATAATTCTCGATTCCTGCGTAGACTACTGGAACGGAAAGGACCTTACGCCCATAACCGATATTGATCCTTATGGAAAGATTTGTGCGATGCTAAACTACCATCAAAACTCCAAAGTAATCTACGAATGTCTCCTTTACATTAACGCCCTTTTTGCTTTGAAACCTAAATATCAACAGGAAATAAGATCCATAAAAGTTAGACTAAAAATTATTTATGTAAATTTACACGTTGTTCCGTTATTATAACTGATTTTTTATTATAGCTCATTTCGCGCTAAATAGGGGCAAAACAATTCTATCAAAAAGTGAAAAAAAAAAATTCATATAGACTTTACAGTACTTTTAAACGTCATATGTATAATAATAATAATTATTATTATTATTTTATAATTATTATTATATAAATTGTTGATAAAATTTACGATTTAAAAGCTGAGCTTACGAGCCAAGTTGTTTATGGGCGTCGATAGTGTCTCAAGCGACCTCACCCCTTGCTTGTTTGCCCCTTGTTATATACAAAATAGTATATGTTCAAGACTCCAAATATATGAAAACAATGACTTTAAGTGTCTGTCAATTCAGAGGTCAGAGTTAAAACAATAAACAAGTGTTGGTTTCAATAAATTATTTAATAAATGTTTTAATATTTCTTCTTCAGAACATGTACAATATTTAGCTACTCTTTATAATATTTCCTTATCTTTTACAAAACGGTATTCTCGGTTGGGAATTTATTGTAGAAAACATTAAATATTTTCGCTATATAAAGTGTTCTAGTTTTAAAAAAGGAAAAGTTTTCTTTAAAGATAAAAGGATGGAGTTTTCTTTAAACATGCTTTATTAAGACCAGGGTCACCTGCCACAAGTACTGGTAGCGATACCAGTAACTTATAAGGATGGTCCCAATTTCTGTTAATAGTTTATAAATATTTAGTTGATGAAATAAACTAAATAAAATAAAAATATTTTATTTTATTTTTATTTTAAATACTTATATGTCTTTATATTATTAAATATGAATTTCTTGATTGCAATGATATATTTTGATGGAAATTAACATCCACGATGTTTTAAAAGATGATTAACTTACCATTCACATTAAAATCCTCACCTGAAATCATCTTTTAACTCATCATTGAAATACCATTAAAAGATTTCTCAGTTGTGTTTTTAAGCCTATGTATGAAGAAAATTATTATATGAAGAAATTGATTTAGCCGTTAACTAGTTGGTGGGAATATCAGGTTAGTTAATAAATAAACGTTTCCTAAATTGACAAGGGGGCCACTGCGCTAGTGTAATTGTAGATATAGGGTCAATTTTATTATTGCGTAACATTCATAGCAATTTCAACCATTATATTAAAAGCATTAAGTGAAATCGAGATATCTACAGCAGATTTCTAAGTAAATCGCATCTCGCTTCCATATAAAGTCGAATGTAAATGAATATAATATACAAGCACGTTTTTATTGCTTTAGGTAAACCTAAACCATGAATAAGACGCTTACTCACAATTTTACTCGAAAATAATATTCAACAGTACACTTGATCGTATAGCCTTTAAATGCGTGCAAATTAAATCACTGCTTTGAGCACTATGAGTCAGGCTTACGCGAGATATTGTAAACATAAAATAGTCTGTCGTTTCGAGAGCAAATGGCTGTTATAATTAATGTTTATTCTAATTGAAGGGCTCTTGTTGCGCAGGACATGAAATGTTCACTGCTAAAAAAGAGAGCAATCAATAATTGATATTACAATAAAAGAATTGCTTAGTACACAACGCACAACTACACTGATTTCCCTTTTTGCCTTAATGCACGTTTCGCTTTCGAAATCGTAGCATTTTATAAACTTTATTTATAAAGTTGGTTCTACAAAACTATTTTTGATTTTTTCTCTATTTTATTCTCGGATTTACACAAATTAAATTAGTTTTCATGCTTCAATTTTGTGATGCACCTGTTTAGGTACCTGTTTCAGTACCTAAAGCAAAACTACGAAAAACCTTTATACAGATTAACATACAACCGAATTTTCATTCGCGGATTGACGCAAATTAATTTAATTTTCGTGCTTTAATTTTGTGACGCACTGGAACAGGTACCTAAGACAAAAATACGAAAAATCTTTTTTGAGACTAACAGTCAAGCTGTTTTCCTTCGTTTTTATTCGCGGATTTACGTAGAATAATTTAATTTTTCTGCCTCAGTTTTGTGACGCACTGAAACAGGTAAGTCGAAATTGAGAAAATAAAAATTTGTCTTATATAAAATAAAAAATACACACAGCGTTGCACAATCTTGTGTTTGTAAATCGACCGTTGCACTAAGGTCGTTTAACTTTCATATATCGTTAAAGATAACAATAATTTTGCAATTGCTAGTAATTGATATAACATATGATGTGGGTGTCACGGGCACATTTCCTTGTAATAAAAATATTATGAGACTGTAGGCTTAACACAGTAATTGGAAAATAGACCAGGCCAAGCTCCCGTAAGTTGCTAGAGTGCCGCCGTTTCTATCTTGTCATGAACATCGTATATATGGCAGAGATGGCTATACCTTACTACTGCTTCTAGTAGTTCAGTCATATATTATCTTGTAAGATTCACGTTATTTTGATACCTCTCATAGTCCAAATCCATGTTTGTGACCAAAACTTTCTCATTTTTAGTGTGATAAAAATAAAATATCATTCACCTGCCTTTTCCTAGTACACTATCAATTTTAACGATTAATTTTTATATTAAATTCTGTATTTTTATCGGTGATTTTGTCAGAGGTATACACACTCACCATGTTTTAAGTGATGACACTAATATAATTTAAACACGCTGAACTAAAAGGTAATTGTGCTTTCGACAATCATATCGATAATTGCTTCTGTACTACATCATGCCGGAACATTGAAACATACCATCAACCCATCTGTAAATCCATCCGTATACAGCCACAAATTTATAAAATCTTTTTTTTTATTAGCCTTTTGTGTCCCAGTGTAGGATAAACTCGTCCCCATTCTCGTCTCGTCTACTTTCCTCATCCACAACTTCCCCGCGAAGGCATCCAAATAGTCGCGCCACGTCTGCCTCGGCATGCCTGATCGTCGGCGGCCATTGGTGGGCATCCAGAAGGTCGAAACATTGGCCTAGGTTTGCAGGTCCATTCGAGCCACATGCCCAACCCAATCCCAATTCAGCTTTACTGACTTCTTTCCCACATCCATTACTCCAGTTATGGAACGCAGGGTGGTGTTACGAACTCGATCAGTTATTTTTAGACCTATTATACTGCGTTCCATGGCTCTGATATAATTTTTTTTTAAACTTAATTTTGTATAGAAATAAATTGTAAAACATCGTTAAATTGCACATTATAAACCATAGAGGTTTGTCCAATATGCAAAATTTACTTCAACTACATTTGACAAATAATATAGAATTATATTATGTAGGCGCATAAAACAACTATCTATTCGATTTGTTCATCTCTTGGTAATAAGTTTGTAAGTAGAAAAGAGACGCTTACTAGTGAACAAATTTAAAAATCTATTATTTATTTTTATTGAATCTTGAGAACTAATCTTACGTCAGAAAACATTTTATAATTAAAAAAATCCATATAAGCATTTACAATCGTAATAAATTACAAGCGGATCAATATATAGAATCGGATTTTGAAAGCTGACGATTACTTAATTGCTGATGATTTGTACGTCTGGTTGACATTGAAAGGTTATTGACTCAACCTATCAAATGACTCTCTTTACCGGTAACATTAAGCAATCTGAAGCCGCGATAGTTCGAATGTAGAAAGACATACTTAAAACCGTTAGGTGCTCGGTTCAATCCAAACCCTACCGTCTCAGGGCCATTAACATAAATATAATTTAAAAAAAAAAAGCAAATTACGCGAACTTAATTTTAAAATATTTAATAAACAATTAGAAAAAGGGGATTTTTTACCTATATTTCAAAAACTGTTTCAGGTATTTCAAATCGGAAAAAAAATCAAAAAGAGGAGAATATTTTCTAAAAGAAAGTCCACCGTCGCGATATTTTGTCTTCATTATTTAAAGTGATAATTTAATATTGAAAATATGCCTCCGCGGCTCAATTCCGCGGGACGCGGTGATTGAAACGACTACGTTACATAAATTATTTTTTTACCCTATTGTATTGTACATTAATATAAAAATATGAAAAAAATATGGTGTATTGTCAACACTTCAAACCATTTCTTTAAGTTGGAAAGAAATCTAAAAGTGATTTTTTCATTGAGCTAGATGAAAACATTTATACAGCATCCGCGCGTCCTTGAAGATAAAAAATTAGCCTATTTCCTTTTTGCTTCGTGGAGCCTTTCTTACATAGCTACTGAATAAGATTTCGTAATAAAAGTTTTCAAAACTAATACAGTTTGCTAAATATATATTTTTTAAACTACCAAAAAAAATGAAAAATCGAAGAAACGGTTTAAAAGTATCAAACTAGAAAACCGCTAGACGGTTTGAAATTCTGATTGTTTTGTGTCATTCTCCTTATTTCAGAGAAAGTTTAAAAGAAAGGAAAGAAAGAAGAAAGATTATTTAAATATACTGAAAAATACAGATTTGGTTGCTACATCAGAATATTTGTAATAGATGTGATTCGTACATTTTGATTGCCGGCTTCGCTAGTGTTTTTCAAATAAAATGGCCAAGAGCGTGTCAAGACACGCTTATATAGAAGGGTTCCGTATCTGATACGCTATAAACGTATTTGTAAGAAGATATAAATCTGAATAGTTTGTTTTTTTAACGCGTTAATCTGAGGAATTATTGGACCGATTTCAAAAATCCTTGCAGTGTCACATAGGCCATATATGAAGGAAAGCTATAGACTATATATCATCATGCTAAAATCGAATCTAATTATTTTACCTAATTTTACGCGGACAAAGTCGCGAGCACAGCTAGTGTGGCTAATATACGCCAAATTAAAAAATATATATATTTATTTAAAACTTAATTGTATACACAAGAAGCAAAGAAATATAGTTATTTCAATACATAGTGCGTAATATCATTTTACAAACATAAAAAAACTTTATCTGTTTTATGTTTCTAAAATTCACCGCGCAAACATCGTTTGGTAACAAAACACCTGGTCTTTAGAACTGAATTCCTGAAATGGCTGAACCGATTTCGATATATTAATAATGAGAAGTAATATTGGATTGTTTATATTTAGATATATTTATTCACACATTTACTATTGATTTAAATTTATTCTTTCTATAGCAGTAGAAAAAAAAGCAACATTTTTTCCTGAGATTTCTTACACAACGGAATAAAGGTCAAACTTAAAAATTCATTGAACAAAATTTATTCGCAAATAACTAATTAACTTAAAACAAAACTGGAATTATGATATCCTATAAATAAAACATGGTGAATTTATTTTTTTATATTATTTAATGAATTATTTATACCAACACTTAAAAAAATCTTACGGTAAAGTTTAAAGTGGGTACCACTAACAACGTAATATGCCGGTTCAATTTTATAATTGATCCCTAGAACTAAATTGCTTCTCGCAATTATCGTATAAGCTTACTGAAGGATTAGTAATATAAATCTACACTGTATGCCTACAGCGAAGTTAAATGCTAAAGTTACAGACAGAGGTGACAAAGTTAAATTTAAACATCAGAATTACATATACATATAAGTAAATCGATTTAGAAATTTTTGGAAAAAGGCGAAATATTTAAAGCATTATTATCTAAAAACATAGAAACGCGTTCAAAATACCAAAAATTTTTAGTTTTTAAGTAAGCTGGACAAAAAAACAAAAAGGTGCAAATCTCCCAAGTATGTCCCATAGCAAAACTAAATTATTAACTAAATTCCGATTCAAGAATTTAAAATAATTGTTGTCAAGACTAGTATTATTCAACTGCAATCCTTTAAACGTTTGATGATTGGAAAGAGCAGGGGATGCTAGGGCATTGAATGGAACTGTTATGAGATATTTATTAAGCAAAATATCTTTTATTTTGTCAGTTACTGCATCCGGGAGCAACAAGTCTTTGCCAGTCATAGCTTAAATTTCAAATTATATTATTTTATTACTTTAGAAACTTATTACAACTATTTTACAATAAATTGTATTTGCTAAAAGGTTAAATTAAGAACGAAATTATTTAAAAAAAACAAAGGCTTTTTGTTATCATATGGCCCGAGGAACTCTCTGTAGAGAAACTAGAAGATTTTTGAAAAGGCACCTTAGCATCATACAATAAAATTTAAAAAAAAAAGTCATGAGTAGGTACTGACGATGGAAATGAAAATTATTAATTGAGCATATAAGTAATAGCAATAATGCATTTTACTTTTTCAAGTAAATTTTAACATACAAAAGAAAATATTGAAACATCCCAGGAAACATTGTTAAAGATCTTTTTTGGCCGCAATTTTTCCATTTCGAGAATTTTTATATTTAAATCTCAACATAGGTATTACTCATAGATATAATAAAGTTATCAGCGCTGTTTTTTTGACACTTGGTAAATTATAAGGTCAGAAGATCAGGTTTAACTTTTACTTGAACTCTTTTTTTTTGTTGAGAAATTTTAAACGTGAACGACTTAATGCCTTCATAATACAACGTAAATTTAAACGTAATGTACCATTTACTCTACACACCATAACATTAATACTAAGACAATTACATGCACGTGCAAACTCTATATAAGCGTGTCTTGACTCGCCTTTGGTCATTTTTTTTTTTGTAATTTCCTTTGGGGTCACTGAGCCCCCGTGCCCTCACAAAAAAGCCCTGTATATATACACAGTAATATAGTTATAACTATACAATATGACATTCATAAGTAATATAAAGTATACGATTTTATAACAGGTTTCCCTAAGATGTTTCGAAAAATGAGATTAAATAAATTAAAACTATTTAAGAAACGAAGACTCATTCAAAAATCCTATTATAATGTAAAGGATTTTTTTTAAACAATATTGGGAATACTTTTTAGGTAAGTCTAATATTCCCTTTTTCCCTCCTACTAAGCTTAAATTAAAAGCTTGTATTAGGAGTGGGTGCGACAATACCTCAACGGCGGTGGTGAATCATAAATCTAAATTTGTATTCGACGAGTAGTTTTCAAATTAAGAATAATGTGTATCCATGTCAAACATGGCGAAGTATTTAATTTTGGAACGCACGAAGCGCTCAAACTGGGTTCTTTTTGGTGTCGCAATGTAACGACGAGGCAAGGACGCTCACTTGTGTTGTAACGCGAGGTGAACACACGATTGTAAATAACCTAACTTGATAAAGAAGACTTATGTTTATTTTTTTTGTTGAAGAGAATTATAGTCAATACGCCTTTTAAATGCTCGTCCTAAATAAGCAATTTAAAATACATAATATGCAAAACATTATAAATAATAATATGTTTGAAATGAAAATATCCTCGTTTGTTTTATAACTTTATAAGGTGAAGAGAAGACATTATTGTGGCGATTTAAGTTTTCACTTACAAGCAAATAGCAGCAAAGTGTCTTTTGTACCATTAATTAGTATATGAAAGACAGTAGTGTATGGAAATGACTTGCTCCAGATAATCTCGTAATAAATTAAAAAAAAAAAGCCAAATGCTTTTTTAATCCAAGTGGAGATGTGGTAATGAACTTATGTGGAAATGATAAAAGACTTTGAAATTCAATAGTGAAAACCAGAGTAAGTAAGAAGAAATATAACCCAGTCTTTTTACATCGTAACGACAATGACAAGAAAAGAAAGAAGATAAGGTAATTATATTTAAAAATCCAGCATCTACAACTAAAAAGTATTACATAAAAATGTCAATAAAACATATACAGAATTCTATGATAATATTAATAGCATTAAACGATCTTCGAATTATTGGATGTGACTCCATTCCGAAGAGCAGAATAACTATTAAAATGTCGAAGAAATAAAAAAAATGACATAAATCATGCGTAACTTAAATAGATCATTATTTTGTTGCTCCGTCTGCGTTCACAAAGATTTTAATTTCAATTCTAGTTTTTCGCTCTTTGATACTTTGGTGTAAATGCTTAGAACGAGGTTTCATTGATACTAAAAGATCTAGAAAAAACAGCTACAGCTCTAGCTCTATGTTTGTTTAGTCTAAACCCACCTTAATACCACCAATAGAAGTCTAACAATACTTTTTTTTTAATATATAATAAGGGGCAAACGAGCAGCCGGTTTTCACCCAAGTGACTACCGACGCCCATGGACAACTGCAACACCAGA
>JANCMC010028909.1:6869-72845 GCA_024363005.1 Charaxes varanes | reverse complement strand
AACTATTTCTAAGATCTGAGGTTATATTTGAGTACCTGTCACTTTCCCATCATAATATTAAATTTATCTTTTTATGCTTACTATGAGACTGTAAAAAAAAAAACATTAATAATTCTCAACTTTCTTTACAACAAGTCTATGACCAACTTAATATTAGTAATCAAGATTTCAATGTTTTTAAAACTTAAAACTGGAAAAAAATGTTTTTTTATGAAGAGAATGAGTTAATTATTTAATTTAAGGGTAGAATCATCAGATGACATACATACCTACAACTGCTGTCAGGGAGATATTAGCCAAATGTCTATCGATGATCTGGAAGTTTTTGGTAAACAAGTTCTAGTCTCTTATCCATTAGATAACATGCTGTGGACCCCTAATCTGTCTTTTACAACTGTACTAAAATATTCGGTTACTTTATTTACAAGAACTGAAACCTAAAGAAGTAAAGAAAAAATGTACTGCACTTTATTATTAATAGAGCCTTTAAGATACAATTGAAAAAGAAAAAAACTAAAAGAAGTTGGATATTCGTTGAAAGTTGCATTAAGGAAAGTTATTCTTGTTTACAGTGTCGCTATGTATAGTTATTATTTGAAATAAGTTACTTAGCTTCATACTAATGATATTAGTAAATATATTAAAATTCATCAAAGAGTAACATCGTTTTAAGGTTAAAGTTTTTTTAAGAGGTAAGTTTTCTCTCAAAGGTATTACACAAAATAAAGTAGGTATGCTTTTAAGGTATGATGTTTGAGACCATAGTAGCTTCTGTATCTAGCCGGAATATAATAATAAATGTCGCTTTTAACGAAAATATAACGATTGTTAATTGTTTTTTGATAATAGTTGTTAAAATGTAGGCGCCCATGGACATCTGCATGACCAGGAAGCTAACAGACGCGTTGCGAACCTTTAATGACTTTAAGACACCGGGGAATTCTCACAAACCAAACGAAACGCGACAACGATTCCACCACTTGACATGGCAGCATTGCCGCCACTTCTGGTACCTGGATTCGCGGGTCCAATACGGCTGCAGACCAAAAGGACTTCAAGCGTGAAGCTACCTCTAATTAGAAAGACAGGATTAAAGGAAAGGGATGAAGTAAAAGGATATAAAGGTAGATGGACAGGAGAGAAAGGAAGTGGATATTAAGTGTCACGGACGATATAGTGGGAGTGACAATGACAGCTAGAGTATTCCGGGGTCGCTCACCCTTTGTGGATCTGATCAGTTATCAGACAGATAAAAAGGAAGATCCACCTCCTGCATCCGAAATTTAACGAAGTCGCGAGTATGAAGAAAATTTCTTTATAATTATGTGAGCTATATTTTTATCCGTTACTTAATAAAACCCCCTATACCGTCCGCACAATTCTCAGCCGGAGCCACACGGCACACTATGTCTCAATAAAAAACAAAGATTTCTTACAATTGAATTTAAAAAAAAGAAATCTTTAAATTTATGGTGCTTTCTTTTCTACTGCATTTTAATAGATAAGAAATCAAATATTGGTCAATGATCATTTGCTAAGTCACAGCCATAGAAATCATTCGCCGCGCCCACTGGGGCCAAGATCACTGATTGTGGGATTTATTTGGACACCACAATGCTCTCATAAAACTTTTACGTGGGCGTTTATTGCCGCTTTACATGATAAACTCTAGCGTATATCTCTCGGAAGAGGCGTTTATGGGCCGGTATAAAAATGTCATCAATATCGTAACAGTTTTTGATAAAACTATTGTTATAGAAGTAACACTTCATATTTTTTTTTATGTTACAAGGGGCAAACGAGCAGGCAGCAGGCACCTTAGTGCCTACCTACGCCCATGGACATCTGAACAACCAGGAGGCTATCAGATGCGTTGCCGGCCTTTAACGACGAGTTTAGGCCACCGGGAGGTCTCACAAAACGAACGAAATGCGATAACAGTACCATCACCTGACGTGACAGCATTGCCGCCACTTCACGCCGATCGCATGTGAGAAAGAAGGTACTGGTACCCGGATGCGCCGGCCCAATTCGGCTACAAGCATGGCGCTACCTCTAATTAGAAAGACAGGAGTAAGGGAAAGGGTTGGAGGTGAGAAGTCTAACAAACTTATCGGGGCATCCGAGTTTAGCCAGAACAATCCATAAGGCTTCACGTGGGACACTGTCGAATGCTTTTTCAAGGTCTACAAAACACAAAAACATTGGTTGATTTATCATGCAATTTATCCCCAAGTTTATAGAGTTAATATGCTAAAGGGTTTTCCCTCTAAAATTGTAATAAATAATATAAGTGTCTTATAGCACTAAGAAATGAAACGAAATATATTTGTTTGTGACATCACAGTACAAAAAATAATCAAAGACAATAATCTTATATTAAACAAACTTAACTTAACAAACTAACAAGTTAAACTTAAACTATTAGGGTGATGCCCCAAAAAGGACGTTTTTTCAGTATATTGTTGGAAGTGAGTACTACTTCCAACACTGATTTCCAGAAGACACTTATCTATAATTATATGTATGTGTATACTAGACACTAATATAGGAATAGCTCAATGGTAGGTAGTTTTTTTATATAATAAAGGCCAAATGGGCAGACGGTTAACTCGAGTGACTCCCGACACCCATGGACAACTGCAATACCAGAGTCGTATCGGTTCAGAAATACCGAAGCTGGTAATTGATTCCGCAAAGATAAGAATTTTCTTGAGAATCGCACGGTTGTGGATTTCAGGACATCAAGGTGGTGAGGGTGAAATTTCAAGTTCTGGCGAGATGTCCTGTGGTGGAATGCAGCTGCCGGTTAGTCCGAACAATTCCTCAGAACACTCCTCGCGATACATGCGGTAAAGATGCAGAGAACTTCACTAAATGATTTCTGCTGTGAGACTATAAACTAAACCAACTATCAGAAAAATAATTGCTGCGTCAACATTCATTCGTTATCGAAGCTAAAACGTGAAGCAAAAACTTTCGGTACAGTTTTACCGAAAATTGCCCGGACGGAGGAGTCTGAAATTTGGCTCAACTATAATTTAAATAGAGAGTGGTGTGGGGATGCTTACATTTTTGTAAAATATGCATTATTGATACACGAAATATTAAAAAATAACCTCACGCACACCAATATCAAACGATTTACACACATATGTATACATTTTACTAATGCCAGAGCCACACATAGTTTTATTTGATGGATCATTTCAATAATCATGTAGTATAGCCGGGGACTTTGTGAAGCTGCGCCAAGTTTTGTAGTACCTACTTTGTAATCTTCAAGTACAAAAGGTACTAACACTTTGAGCTAAGTCTGGCTCCGGCATAAGATTATGTCAAAGCGAGGTCGTAACGTCCGTATATATATCAATTGTCAAACATAACATTGCCGTTATTATGCCACAATGAATTAAAATTTTTTATATAACTTTAAATTTAAAACGTAAACGTTGCACAAAAGCAAGCAAATATAAAGATTTGTAACCTAATTTCGACCAGCCAGCCATCTCTTTAATAATTATAATAAAAATACCATTAAAAAATAAGGAGAAGAAAACAATTGTAAGAAAAACGTATGTTTTTCTTACCATTTCACTTCATATATATGAACATTATTTAAAATTGGAAACTTTAAACGTGTACCATGTTTTATGCAATAAAAATATTTCTATTTCTTTCTAGTAAAATGAGAATGGAAATGAGATTAAGCAGACATTTAAAAGTTCGCCACTATAAAGAACCTTCAAACACGAACGCACTGCAATAAAGAACCTACATTGGGCAAATTCTAATTTTGAATTCTGTCCCGTCGCGGCCATAAAGACGTGTACAGACGGCACGGCAGCGCTAAGCATTAAGCGTTTTATGAATTTTGCCTGTTATTTGAACAGATGGCGCCGCGATCGCTGCCTTATTAAATTTTAGCTCGTTAAGTTCCGTGTATTGTACTAAATGGAGCGTAATTTTTGGGTTTTATTTGACATTTTGAATACAGCACTTACTGTTAATTGCCGCGTATGTTTATATTAACTTAAAATTAATTGCACAAAATGCTAAGGAGCTTGTTGAAGTTATTTTGTAAGTAATAATTTTGAAGTAATTAGAATAATTATTGTATACCTTAATTATCAACAGGTATGTAAATAGGTATGTAGGAGGGTGAATTTAGTAAAGCGTCATTTATTAGCAACCTTAGAGACGTTCGAAGAAATAAGATTGATCACCTAAAAGAAGGATATCATTATAGGTACAGATAGTTTTATTTAACTAGTTGTAATGATTGTTTAACAAGGGGTTGGTAGTGTAATGATAATAATACAGTCAGAACGGATTAAGTTGGACTCTCGCAAGTTTAATTTTAGCACGAACATTTTCATCATAAGTAAAGTAGACTCGTCCACTTACTTCGTTTCGAAATGTTCGTGCAAGGGCCTCTGCTAAGAACGGATTTTACGATTAGACCGGATTAAGTTGGACTCTCGCAAGTTTAATTTTAGCACGAACATTTTCATCATAAGTAAAGTAGACTCGTCGACTTCCTGCGTTTTGAAATGTTCGTACTAGGGCCTCTGCTAAGAACGGATTTTTCGATCAGACCGGATTAAGTTGGACTCTCGCCTAAGAACGGATTTTTCGATCAGAACGGATTAAGTTGGACTCTCGCAAGTTTAATTTTAGCACGAACATTTTCATCATAAGTAAAGTAGACTCGTCACAGGAATAGATAAAAATGATGTTTATATTTATTAGTAATCAAAATAATGCAGAATATTTTAAAATACGATAGTAACGATAGTTTCCGAAAAATTTATCTCGCTCTTTGTAAGTCTCAATTTATTGAAGATTATGCTTTCAAATATTTTCGCGAGATTTCTCAGAAAGGAGACTTAATTTCGTATTAGCAACTTGCCGTTTCAACTTTTCTTGTTTTAAAAAGGGTTTCGTCGTTACTATCGCTCATCGTTTATCATTATTTTAATATTTTTAATCTTATTCAACACTTTACGCTACTAGTTTAACAATGAAATTTTATTCCCGCTATTTTTTAAGGTGCGTTCAAAAACAGCGCCCGTGATGTTTTATTTTTCACATGTTGAAAATAGTAATGTATAACTCAAAAACGTCTAGACTTATTTCACTTCTGCCTATTTTGTTTTAAGCGCATTATTTATAGGAAGGTTTATAAAAAAAGAGAGAGAGGAAAACTTAAAGGAATATTTAAAAAATACTAAAAAATGTAGGGTAGGTTGTGTCTTCGGAAAACTTCCAATAGATGGCGTTCGTACAGGACTTTTGTCTGACCGTAAATCGGGCACGTCTTGCTCGATTTACGGTCAGGCAAATTCAATAAATGTTTATTTGGTTATGGACGTTCAAATATAAAAGTCATCTATACTAATATAGTCGAAGTGCTTGTTTGTTTGCATGAACGCGTTAATCTCAGGAACTACTGGTACGATTTGAAAAATTATTTCAGTGCTTGGCAGCCCATTAATCGACAATCGATTGCCTTTCCGTGATATTATGAATTCTGCTGTAAAATATAAAAAGAATATATTAATAAAATTATGTGATCGGAATGAATGCTTGCGTTAGTCGAAATCAAAAGATGTTTTATCTGAGTTATTTTTTTTGCAAAATTTTTTGAGTTAACAATATAAACTTCATAGACACTACATTAGAAAACCTTTTATTTAATCAAACAAAACAAAACAAAGTACATTAAATAAGAAATAAATAACAACTTTCAGATAAAAATAAAAATGAAAAAGAAACAAAACTAGTTACATTATTCAAGTTCAACACAATCAACATTTTTTTAATTTATATTTTTATAACGTTTTATTAGTATTGAACGTCTCGTCAAACAAAGCTTTTGTTAATCACAAAGCGTGTCTTTAGTTGTTAATTTCTCTTTGGTTCTATTTTTAAATTCGAATAACTTTATTACATCAAAGAGAAAAAAATATTTAAAAACATTTTATTTACATATTACATATTACTTTTAGTAATCATTTTCTTGAATATATTTTCATATTATTTTTAATAAAATTCAAATTAGTAAATGCTGTGTCTATATACTATAATACGTTATAGACATTTAAATCATTTGTGGCTATCGTCTAGAAATCGCATCGTTAACTTATAAAATAAATAACTGTATTGAATCGATATCAATAAATTATTTAATATGCAATTGTTTAATCAATTTTTTATTTATTCCGATTAAGTTTTGTTTATTACACAATACATTTAGTTTGCATAAAATATTGATAATGATAAAAACGCTTTAAGACATGGATCTGTAGTTTAACAAATTAAATAATTAAAATACCCGTTTATTAATTACCTTTTTTAGTCCGCTTATCGGAAAAGAATTAATTACGGATAGATATAAGGTAAGTTTGCTTTGTTTAACCTTATTTCAAAGAAGGCTTAAAAGAAATGAAATAAAGGAGAAGTCGAAAGATATTTTTTTTTTATACAACAAGAGGCAAACGAGCAGGCAGCTTACATAAGTTACTACCGACGTCCTACACACATATCGAAAAATCGTTACGAATAAACTATGCAATTAAATCGAACGTTCCTAGAGCACCGTGAAGAACTGCCGAAATGAGCGATCGCCATCCAAAAACATCGTTAAAACTATGCAGTTTAATCGACAATGATTTTTCACGTATAAGGCCAAATATAGCATAAACGCTTTTAACGACTACTGGTCACGAGCGAACCCCTCGTTATACCAATAAGCCGAATTGATGATATTACAAAATATATTGCTTTGCTAACGAAAATATATTGCTTTTGTTTTTGGTGAAAATTCCGGCCACAAAAAACAGTTATTTCCGGCTGCGATCGCTCCATCTTAAATTTGATTTTCTACCAATTAATGCCATACCGAATCGTTTTGCAAATAATAATAATTAACTCGTTATGTATATGTCAAGATTTATCAATTTAATCCTTAATGGTGAGGCATGATTGTTATCTACGCACATTATCCACAAGGTGACAACCCTATCATATCATAGACATTAAATAAAAAAGTAAGTGCGTCTCTATTACTAATGTGAAAAGGAGCCATGAATTTAACCTAAAAATTTCATTAATATCAAAAATTTCATTAACATTAAAAATTTCATTAACGTTAAAAATTTCAGTCATATTAAAAATTTCATTAAGATTAAAAATTTCATTAATGTTAAAAATTTCATTACTATCAATAAAATTAGAGCATATAAAACAAACAATAATTGCTATTTTATAACGGTAACGGAAAAAATATTTTGAAATACCAATAATGAATTTACACAAACTAAGTAAGAAATAAGAAGTGTTATTCGAGTTTGTTAAATTGCGTTTCAATTTAGCGTTTTGCGATTTAAAAAAAAAATAGCTACAAAGTTGGCGCTATCGAATAATCCTGTTATACCGAATGGTCGTGCAAATGCAGATTTTGTAACTTTAAAATATAAGCTGTTTAAACTAAATGCAACATAAAATATTAAAAATAATGGTCAGTTTGTATTATTATAATTATGATATATTTCTAAATTATAAATATTACTTTATTAAAGTTTATGGAAAAAAATAAGAATTATAGAGCTTTGTTATATATTTTTTTTAATATTTTCCTGTAAACAAAAAAGGCAATCTCATTTATAACTTAATTTAGATAAACAGACTAGATGTGTATTTTCCGAATATATTTATTGCGATGTGTATTTTACAAATTGAAAACTATGAAATAATTATAAAATTTAGATAAACAAAAAGTAAAAAAAAATTGAGTCCAAAAATGTTCTACGCGTGGAAGTAGCTGTATAATAGTGTTTTACTGTGTTCCGGAGGATATTTGTGGTCTCAAATAAGTGCTAAATAAATAATAAAATAAATATAATAACGATTGATGAATTTGAAGTAGCTCAATGTTGCTTCAAGTAGCAGAATTTAGTGAACTACCTTCAATCTCATATCAAGTATTGTCCTCAGAGGCACTTTTGTAAGAATTGCCACTGCAAGGCGACTGTTTTCGACATAATGTCGCATTTCTCCTGACTGACGACCGTGTGGGGCCGACAACTTATGGACGACGAGAGTAAAATGTTCTCTAACGACTAGGAAAATGCAACCAGTGTGCAACAACTGAAATTGTAGGGTCGTTTAGAAATATTGGTTCGTTGAGGCGGCGGTGTAGGACTTTGGCAAAATATCTTTTGTTTTGCGATTTATTGCAGCAATCTCTCATCAAGTGATGGTATTGTTGTCGCGATTCGTTCGGTTTGTGAGACTTCCCAGTGGCCTTAGCTCGTCATTAAAGGCCTGCTTGCCACCTGGTCGAGCAGATCTCCATGGGCGTCAGTAGCTGCCAATTCGTTTGCCTCTTGTAACACAAAAAAGACAAGTACTCCACTCTACCCACAACACACACTCCACTCCTCTTAACGTGTGACGTAAATTATGTTTGACGTTGATGAGTCAGTAAGATAAAAGTTATACGTTGATGGATATGAAAATTACAGCAATTTTATATGTAAATCTTTTTTATAAATCCTTTATAAGATTTATAAGTAACAATTGAAATATTTACATAAAACATACCACCTTGGATATTCAAATGCGCAATAGCGCGGCATGTTTACGTTTGCAAAATGGATACGAATTTATTTTCGCGCCAATTGATCAAAACTCCGCGGCCGCTAGTGTATTTTTGAAATTTCTCACCTTCAAAGGGCCCAGCTCGAACTTTTCGAATCAAAGTTAATCGCCGAGTCGACTTTACTTAGGATGAAAATGTAAAAAATAAATATAAAAAATGAAACTGTAAAAGAAAAGTATTAATCGTCTCACGCTTTCAAACAATGCTAATGCAACCCGCGGCGAGGGTCCGTTGTGGGCCTAGCACGAACATTTTCATCGTAAGTAAAGTTGACTAGTCAACTTCCTTCTTTACGAAAAGCTAGTGTGCAGGACCTCAGAAATAAGGAAGATTAACTTAAAAAATTAAAAAAATTCAAATTTTTCATGTACTTCTAATACGAAATTACGTTTAGTTGGAACATTTTTTAGTTCTATTTCTGGTAGTGAACGTGACCATTGATACGCAGTTTTAACTTTTTCAGTTGTCGTCATTATCCTAATTTTAACTTGTATTTGTTTGCGTAAAGGAATTTTCAAATAAATAAATAACAAAATTTACTTTTATTAATATAAAGTTCAAAATATCTACTAATTTGTTAACCAAACGCTTGTCACTCGATCGATAGTCGTTTTTCATAGATTAGTCTTTAAAGAGTAGCCTCGGGCTACATAAGTTAACACCCCCATTTCATTTTAACCACAGAATCACGAACTCTATATTACGAACTTCCAAGGTGCAGGAACTCTCTTCCGGCTCCTATGATTCTAGGATATTAGATTGTAGAATCTCACTCTAATAAGTTCATCATAAAATTTCTTATATTTCTTTGACTAGTTAAGACAAGATAGATGCTTTTATTCTTATAGAAAATAGTATAAACTAGAGATCGTCTTATGGTCGAAATTCGACCATAAATCTTTAGATTTACGTACTTTATGCTTACACAAAGCTATATACAAAATTTTCATTCTTTCAACAACGACCCCGTTATGTTATACAATTTATATACATGCGGCCGTCGAGTCTACGCTTTGACATCGGCTTACAGTAAAATGTGTACAAGTGTGTGTAAATCGTTTGGCATTGGTGTGCGTGTGGATTAATTTAAATAATTTAATGTATTTATAATGCATATTTGATAAAAATATCAGCATTTGCACACCGTCCTCTGTATAAAATATAATTGTTCCAAATTGTATACTCCTATGTCCGAGTAATAATTTTTGTAAAATGGTACCGGAAGTTTTCGTTCAGATAGATAATATAAGTATTTGTTTAATTGCAGGTTTATTTTTTGCAGTATCTTTAATAACAATGACTGTCAACGATCTGGTAGGCCGAGGAAGGGGTAGGGACGTGACTTGGACTCCTTTGCGGACAACACGTGGTTTTAAGTAGTCCAGGATTGGGCGGAATTGTTTGACGGAGGGGAAGCCTTTGTCCAGCGGTGGGACTCTATATGTTGATTTATAAAGAAGTTTTTCCTCGTTGGATGTTGTTATTGTACGAAACTTGTTATTTCAATGCACTTGTTTGCACGCATTTTGCTGTCTTCAATAACAAAATTAGTAATTACTGTGTACAATTTCAAATTAATTGCGATTTTATCGCGTTGCTCGGAGGGTAAGGGTCGTGCCACATTTATTGAAAATTTTATTTCCTTACAATTTATTTTGACAAGTACGCCATAAAGCTCATTACAAACTGGTAAACCCAATATTAGTTACTAGCTGTTTTCCGCGTCTTAGCCTCCTTACACATTTAATCTGGAAATCTTATCGGAAAATCTTTTCTTACCTACTAGTCAACAAATTTAATTTTTGTATGTCCCGCGGTTTTCGAGATTTTGTGGAAGATGAAATTTCGCTTTGATATATGTATATATATATTAATTTTAACTGCCAAGTTATATTTTAGTCATCGGTTACGCCGTAGCGGCGCGGCGCGGCGGTGTGACATCACTTTTGTGACAATGTATACGAATAAAAAGAATATAAAGTATGTTTGTAACGTCATAATACAAAGCCTATAACTAGTGTTCCTTCTAAGGGGCCACCCATAAATTAGGTCACAGTAAGGGGGAGGGGGTATATATCACCACATGTGACATCACATTGTGTGACAACGGGTAGGAGGGGATCGACAGCTTTGCGACGTCACATATCAATTTTTTTTAACATACTAGATACTTAGAACAAACTGCGATTTTCTTGATTATGATTCGATGTCACACCAAGTCCTGTGACTAGGACGGGGAGGAGTTAAAAAATCGCAAAATTAGCGTGACATAATTTATGAATGACCGAGCAGTGTACTCGTACATATCATGTACTGCATAACGATGTGGAGTTATCGTCGTTATGTACTGTGTGACCACGCCTTAACCGATGTTATAACAATAATGTAACAAGTACCCAATCATATTACGAAAATATGCACAGGGAATCCCCCAATTTGCGGAAGTCATACCCACAACGCAACGAAGGATGTAAACAATTGTTATGGTGCGTACTGTACTACGTTGCAAAAGTCAACTGCGTAGTTTGGATCGATCGTTTTAGGCTGCGTTCACATATGGTACCAGTTTCGGTATTTCCGAACCGATACGATTTAAGGACCTTCAAGAAAAGAGCATGATCATTCCTCAAAGGACGGCAAAAGACAGCAACACATCTGTGAGCTCCTTGGTGTTGTCCATGGGCGTCACTCTACTGAACCGCCTGCCCCTTTATCTCTTATAAAAAAAATTGTACTGTCAACCGCCGACTAACAACTGTTAGCAGAATCACTGTACTAACTTTATGGTCGCACAATACTGGTGTGCCAACGTACACAGAATGGTGACGCATCGCTAGGAAATTGATACATTTGGCGTTTGGGGGGGGTATCAAAATTTTTTTGACGTCGGTTGTGAAAATTAAAAATATTCAAAACAAATTGAACAGCCGTTTTTTTTAACCGACTTCGAATAATTTATAATACATGTATAAAATATGTGTATTGAAAAATATATGTCACATCAAACCACCGTTTCGAGAATGTTACAATCTGAAACGTGATTTCTGGGTGACTCTGTATTCTTAAAAAAAAAAAGATGAAGAAAATCAATCATGAATTCGATGCTAAACACAATTCGCGAGACAAATACATAAATAACATTAAAATAAGTAATAATTGTAACATTAAAACGATATTAAATGTATTTAAGTGACGTTCAACATCAAACATTTCATTGTTTCTAAATTTATTGATAGTAACCGATTACCGATGAAGAAATAAATATCTCTGTATATTTTCGTGTGCCTTAGTTCTAATTAAAAAACTTCAACATGTTTTTAAACAATGACAAATAAATAGCTTACTTTTTAATGCCACATGGATATGAAAAAGCAAATATACATCAAACAAACGTTATTGTAACAACAATAAAGTTTTTCTACACTACTCTATTCTGTGATCCTATTTTATTCTTCTATAACCTTGTTAGTAAGTCCGTGATTTTTTTTACTTTCAATAAAAGAGTGAGACAACTCTTAAAGAATACTTTTTCAACTATAACCTTTTATTAATAACTTTCAAATGTATTTATGGAATAATTATATATGAATAATTTTGTAATGTAACATGTATCTTAATACATTATGTAAAGTAAAATTAGTGTAAGTATAACTTTTAATGACTAATTTTTGTTATAAAAATGTATATGTGTAATATAATATTTTTATTGCTAATTTTAATTTTAATTATAAAACCTAAACCATAACGTCAATTTAAAGAATAAATTGTGCATGTGGACAAAAGCAAGCCATATAACAAGTAAAGAAGAAATTGAAAGAATAACTTTATATGAATATTTTTAATAATTTCAACTTTAAAGCTTGAAGGAATAACTTTTTATGAATAACTTTTGTAATTTCAACATAAAGCTCGAATAATTTAAGTAGAAGCGTTCACTGCCACGAAATTTTCAAAAGCATTCCGATTCGTTGTATAGATTAGGAATTAGGAATGCTTAAATTAAATCATTCAAATTAATTAAACCCAAACTGGGATGACGGATTTTATCCCAACACAATGATATTGAAGCGTTCTGATTATAAATTCACTTATTCGACAATACCCACTCTCTACTCGAGTTTATCTAGGCCATGTTCAAATCGAACCGATTCATTTTGGAAGTAGCGGCTTCGCTTATTGCGAATTATTAAAATATTATTGGAACCTTTCCAACTACCATAGGTAGTTTTTTTTGCGAATTTATCAGAATGGAATTTTTTCACCAACAGAAGACAAAAAGACAGACTAATAGAAGTTTAGTTATTTACAAGCTATTTGCCACAATATGTTCCATTGTTGTTGCTGGCATTTTCAAACGCTTAGTTATTTGAGTGGACGCTGAATGTGGAACACGTAACAATGGCGAGCACGTAATTATACCCTTTATTGTTCCAAGTGTGTTATCTTTTGTGTTCTTTATTGTTCTACGTCTTACGTTACCTTGTTTAAGGTACAAAAATATAAAGACGTTAAATAACGGACCATACTTTTTAAGTAGACCATTTTTTATATGAGTTCATGTTTAATTGATTTGTTTATTTTTTTGAACATTTCTTATGTACATAATTATACCTTTTATTGTTCCAAGTACATTATCTTTTGTGTAGTATATAGTTTTACGTCTTTGTGTTATCTTTTGTGTTCTATATTGTTCTATGTTACTTACCTACACTGACCTTGCCGAAATCTAAACAAGGTATACTAAACATCAGCGATGGGTAAATCACCGTTCCCCTGAAAAAAGTAACAAAATTTATTTATTTTCATATTTTATAGTATTATAATTTATCGATTTTTATTTTCAACCTTTATCTTTTTTTATCCATTCAATGCAAACATTGTATATGAAACTGAAATAAAAAGATTAAACCTCTGCGGTAAATTTATATGAAAATAAAAACTGTCGTAATGAGAAACAGCGCCGTAATAAAATTTCATACAACATTACTGCATTGTTTTGGTTCTAAGCGGAAAAGGCATCATTTCTGATCGCTTATGTAGTGAGTAATGATAAAATTGGTGCGTAGTTGAAAGAAAAATTAATTACTTCACAAACCTAAATTTTCAGTCCGATGCGAACTGTTGTTAAGTGCGCACGTACGCAACCGCGAATTACGTTTTTTTTTTTGCAACTACCTACTTAAAAAATAATAATCAAAAAGTATGGAGGTTAAGAAAAGTGCTCCTGATGGGACAGCAGGTGTTTTTTGTGAGAGTGAAGAAGTGGTTTTGGAGGAGTGCGTATCAGGTTCTCAGTCCAGGATGGAGGAAGGGGTATATGAGACTTTGTGCGATAAGCAAAAGCAAAAGAGAAAAGTACCAGAAAAAGACTCAGATAGCAACGAAGAGGAATTCATTGAGGTCTCGAGAAAAAAATCCAAGCTAACAAACAATAATTCAGTAGATCAAACAATACAGAATCCAAATTCATTAAGTTTGTCAGATCAAATGTAATAATGGAAAATTGAAAGATTATGACTATTTGACTGGTCTATGGATATTATCAAATTTATAAATTAATAGCTGTTTTTTAGAAATAAGTATCATAGACATTTTAAAGTTGATGAATTAATTATTAAGAATGTTTTTTAGACATCTCATTGATGGGACTTAAGGGCGCGAAAAATCTGTTTGCCTTTATTACGAAATGAATAAAACTTATTTATTTAACGTTTTTTAAAAGTCAAGGCATTTGTCGCGACTTATTATTAGTGTAGTCCAGGACCAGAAATTCAAAATTGTTCTCAATCAATAAAAGTATATTTCCTGACTTAATAAAAATTACATTATAGAAAATAAGCTAAGTTGAAATTGTATTACCTGATATATTCTCGCAGACAGCAGTGAGAAAATTTTGAACGTAAAAAGGAATTAACAAATCAAAAAAGTCAAGCTATATGATGCAATTATAAGGTACCGAGAGCCTCGTATATTATATAACAGTTAAAATAATATTCCTAAAAAGTTTTTAATGTCGCTGCAGAAATAAAAATAAAGTATCTGTTATCTCTGGATCAGAGAGCCACAACAAAGTTTCTTTAGAAAAGCGACAATTTTATGTAGCGCAGCTTTCTTATTATAAAGCTTTGTCGCTTGATGTTTTTCCAGCCATGACAACGACACTAACAATAAATTCTTTGAGCGTTGCGGGTCCAACTTCTGCAGTATGAAGCTACTTGCAAACTAAACGATTTACTATGTCCAACCGTTGCATTTCTTACTAACTTTCGTAAAGCGCTTTGTATACATCCGTACGTACATATAGAGATACACATTTTTGTTTCTTTGTTGGAAACTGGAGCGCCGCTAATTATTTTGAAAACGAGACCGGCTCGCCGGGCGATGTTCAATTAGCCGTGTTGGAAAAATCAACAGCGAACATAAGATTGTCGGAGTAAGGCTGCCTCTATACAGAAGAAACGAAATCAAAATTATCTAAGTAATCGAGCAGATGTAATTATTAATATTGCACGTCCCACGGAGTGTGCTCTACTTTCATTAAATCAAAATCTAGCCATTTCGCGAACTAAAAATCAGTCTATATCTTTGGTATTATTGATGTAAATACACATAGCTTAAGATGAAAGTCGTGTTTTAACACTTTTGATACTTTGGAAGTATAAGTTTAATATCTAATACCATTTATTGCACTTTCAAGTCTTCACCGACAAAACCCTTTTTCCAACTATATATTTTTTTAAATTATACCTAGTTTGACGTTGATTAAAACCAAAGAAAAAAATCTTGCACATTTCCGAGACATGAAATGAGTATTCCCGACATTTTTTTAAGTAATGAATGTCTGTGATTAAAATGATTCAAACTATTGTAGTATTCTTGTCTTCCAACAGTTCCGCAAGATGTAATCGTGATATCCACTCTTACTTCGATAGCTTAAGGTCCAATTTCGAATGTGGATTTTACAATTATTATTCTATACAATGTCCTGAAAACTGTTGCATGAATTAATTTGCAGAGAGCGCTCCAGAATTAAATTAAGCTATGCAATATTGACCTAATTCTATCTTTTTCTTACGAAAACTATTTTCTTAAATCGTAGAACGAGCAGAGGTGACTTTAGCAAGGAACGCTGATATTAGACATACCTAAAAAGTATTCCTAATTTTCTTAAAAAAACAAGTAATAGAAAGTGTTCGGTGACGATGACGCGAAATGAATGGGTTTTCCCCAGCTCAAAAAATGTCCAATGCGTCTAAGGGTGCTTACATAAAGTAACAGGTTTCTGGTATATACAGATCTGTGCGGCTCGGTACAGATCAGTGCAGCAGTGTACGATATTTCTGCGTTACCTTAGTCGTTCACATATTAAGAAACAGGTTTAAACTTGTCGGTACCTAATACCTATACCTATTACCTAGTAGTATAAAAACGTCGTCGTCTAACAAACTAAAGGCCATAGTTGTCAATAATCTATTTCTTTTTGCAAGTTAACTCTGGTCCGAATGTACCGACCAGCGCAGATTTATCACTACCGGAAACCTGTTTCTTTATGTAAGCACCCTAAATAAGTTTTCACTTCAAAAAGCGGCGTACCGTCTATATTGAGAACAGATATTATATAGAAATAATTTAATAAAAAATATGCAATAATAGCTTCTATTTTTGTGTCTCTTCATTTTTCTGCCCTCAAAAAAACAGGATATATTCGTGATACACCATCGGAAAAAAAAGCAATATGGCTTGCCAAGGTTGAGGCTAAAACGAATCGATATCATTGTATTGTCGATGTTATCGCTGCCCTATAGCGTTCGGCATCGATAAAAGGTCGATGACGTAATAGTGCGACTGACTCGAGTGACTGTCGATAGTGACGTAACGGTGCGGATTACTGTGAGAGTATAGCATGATACACACCTTTCGATCCTATCCGGTTTATCGGATCTGAACTCTAAACATTCGGACTAGATTTTCCTATTAGTATCGCTACGTAATAAGTTTGTATTCGATCGAATACAAACAATGTCTTCATCCTAGCGTTATCCCGGTTAAGTACAAGGGTCCACTTAGATAGCAGAGGATGTGGCGAGTTAAGATGACCTATTGCCATCTGACGTCATTCTCAGAACCCCCGCGATCTCTGCCACCTAACGACTATACGATATTATGAGAAAGTGGCATTAATAGGGCCCTACTGTTTTACGTGCCTTCTGAAACACGAAGGAGGTCGGATATCAAATATATAAACCAGTACTAGAATGGGTCGTCCATCTATCACCAAGTCGCAGCAAGAGCTACTACTTAAAGCTACCGATCGACTTAAACGCCGACAACTGATTTGGCCACGACTTCCTCCGAATTCAAACAAAGTGTCATGTCATTTTTTTTTAATTAGCCTGTTATAAACTACTACTGCGCAAAGGTCTCTCTCTATCCTGAACGATCCGAATCAACTCCTTTCCCGCAAAGGTGTCCAAGTCATCCTGACATACCTTTGCGGGTATATTCGTGCCATTTGCCCAGCCCATTCCCACTTCAGCCTTCCTGACTACTTCATGTTACTTCATGTTATGTACATAAATATTTTAATTTTTTTTTTAACACGATGCGTATCTTACACATAACTCGCATCAATTTCAATAAGGCAGAAGAAATCTACCAGACACAGGAAAATAATATGTTGAAAATGATAAAAGTATTAAGTTTAGCACTTATTTTTGACTACTTTACAAAATTAAATGAGAGGCCTACTATCTCGGAACTTCGGAAGTATGTTTCTGATCGTTTTCTGCGCAGACGGAAAATACGACTATTCTACGTATTTTTAGATTCCATACGATCGATCGGAGGGTCGTGCCGTTGGATCAAAAAGCGTATATCGTATTTATGCAGAGGAATGTAGAATCTGTATAACTGTTTTTTACTTTACTGTGTTCATAAATTTGTTACGTGGGAAGAGAAGAGTATTCAATATATATATATAAATTTTTAATATATTAGTATTATATATTATCTTATAAAAAAAGTATGCCTCTTTGCAAGCTATGCGCCATCCCGCACAGCTCTGAAAGCAGCCTTACAGGTTATACGGTTGTAATAAGTTTAACGAACCCAATAAAAAAGTTTCAAGTTCTCTTTTAAAGTAGAACATTGCAAATGTCAAGCATGACCAAGTTAAGGGTCGTTGATATTTCAATGCAATCAAAATATCTTTCCTTGTGTTTACGGTGGTTTCGTATCTTTTTGAGAGGAGCGAAAGAGGAAAAGTGGAAACAAAAATTCCGAAATTTTTTTGCACAATAATTGAATCTTACTTATATAAATTTACTAGCGTACCCGGCAGACGTTAACTTGCCCCAATTTAGGCTTGTCTTTTAATAGCCAGTTAATCAATCTCCTTTCGTAGTAAACGTGACACTGGCTAAATGTTTTTCTAATTCTTCTAATAATTTTTTATCGCACGTCTGTCAAAATTTCTAGTACGAATGTTATCTATTCGAAGGAGAATTTTTAAATAATATTTCGACTTTTCCTTTCTTTCATTTCTTTTAAACCTTCCCTGAATAAGGAGAATGATACAAAACCATCAGAGTTTCTATAGGTAGGGCTGTTTTCGAGTTATAGCGGGGCTAACGAACAACGATTGATTTATATATATAGAAGAAGAAGTAGAAGATGCAAATGGAAATCTTGATACAATTTGAACTTGAATTTAATATCACATTCTCCTATTCTTCTTTTATGTTTAATAACTTATATAACAAGTTATTAAACATAACAGTACAATACCATCAATTGACTTCACAATGATCATTTATGACTGAGAGGTACTGGTAGCCAGAAGTGCCGGCCCAATTCAGCTGCAGACCAGAGAGGACAACAAGCGTACAGCTACCTCTAATTACCAACCTCTTCTGACAAACACCAAATCACACTACACTACTAAAATTTGTACATTAATCACATTAAAAATGAAAAAAAAAACACCAATTAGGAAATATGTTAACACAATTTAAATTGTAAGAAGACACGCTGAGCTAAGAAACGCTGATTCGATCGAATATTACTAAAAAAACTTCCGTATTACTCAGTTTGTTTCTTGCATAAACGGCCCTTCCTTCCCCAACACCATATTTGTATGTAATTCGATGGTCCCTATTAACAATGTCGGTTCTGCAAAAAGACAACTTTTCAGTAGAGCAGTTCAAAGTTAATTTTGACGATAAAAAAAAATGACAAGGCTGTGGATGTTCAATTTTGCTATCATTGCAAAAAACTATCATTGCGAGAACCGACATTGTTAATAGGGACCATCGGTATATTAGTTAGTCACAAATTTCATTCAGCTATTACCCGGTACTATCATAGCCACCCCATTAGCTCAATATCCAAACACGATTAACAGAAAATAAACGTCGCATTGATAAATCGTCGGGCTAACTGCTAAATAGCGTGTGACTAACGGCTGACTCAACAATCAGGTGTACCTTGTACCGATGCACTTGTTTGTTGCAGGCTTAACCCCCATTAGCTCAATATCCAAACACGATTAACAGAAAATAAACGTCGCATTGATAAATCGTCGGGCTAACTGCCTATAGATTGTTTGAAAGAAGTGTCATCTTACATATCACACATATTACTTCACTTGCGGCGATGATAATTGGATCGACTTCGCCATTTACCGTTCGAATGCGAAGAACTTGAAGAGATGCTGCTTGAAGAACACACATTAGTGTTGCGAGTTTGCTTGCGAACCTTCTACATGAGCCAACCCTGGCGGGAGACTCGGTTTTTACAATGCAATAACGTTCATCTGCAAATAACATCCTGTTATTAAATAGTAAAAACAATGTTAGTAAAAACTGTTAAAGTACGAATTTTAACTGATATTTTTAAAAAATGGATACGGTTAGAGTATCCAAGAAAGAAGATATTTTTATATCTTTATGTTTCACATTTCACAAATTTATAAAATAATTCTTGATTACCCCGTTAATAGTGATTTGTATCGCTTATGATTTGAACAAGTGGCCGAATTTACAAGGGTGTGCTCGGAGGCAACGAAGACAGCGGAATTAAAGTTTGATAATAATTTTATTGAAAAGCTATTTAATATATTCGTTATAACACAACACTTAAAACTCAGTTACAATCAATGCAACTTAACGAAAAAGCCTTGGTACACAACATAACATCTTAAGAAAATTATAATTTTAATCAGGAATCAAGAAAATAAAAATAATTTAAATAACAAAACTTTTAAAAAATTCGTCCTATATAACTTACTAAATAAAAAGTTATTTTTGCCAAATTTTTATCTGAAAGATTTTGTGCCAAATTTTCATAGACTAAAAATGTGGCATGTCATATGATAATATAGTCATAATCACTTACAATAAATAAAATAGTCTCACTAGTAGTATTTCCTATTATTAATTCCATTCATTGTTTTTTTCTTCTTTTACATCACTGAAAATATATACTTCAGAAATATATAATTTTATTGAACTTGTAAAAATTTTTGCCGAGAGAATTGCAAATCTTTGACAGAAAATTCTTAAGCGAATAATTATATTTACTATTTAGCGTGTAATTAACACAGTTTTATACATGGCAAGAAGAGATTTATAATAATTGATATAAACAGAGTTCTCATTATTTCCAATTATTACTGTTTAATGATGTATAAAATTATTATGTAATTGTATTATAATTACATTGTCTGGGGCCGGTGAGAACCGCCTGTTTCTTGTATTACAGCTATTGAATGGTGCATACAATACTTTTTCTACGACTAGACTACTTGACTCGCTTTGAAAATCTAAATATATAAAAATCGTTGTTCGTTCGCCTAGCTAAAACTTGAAAATGGCTTTACCGATTTGTATTCTGTTGGTCTTGTTTCATTTGCTTTATTTCAGGAAACGTTTAAATGCAAAGAAAGAAAGAAAAACTATTTAAAATTATCGATTTCGTCGCTAGTAAATAATACATAATATAATAGTTTTTAGTACCTTTTGAGGGACGTGTTATGTAAAAATACTTATATGTAATATTTCATAAAACGTTCCACCAGTGTCAATTTTCTTGTAAATGACTTAGAGGAGAATACTTAATACTTCTTTATAGCGTTATCCTGGGTTAGTATTAGAGTCCGCTTAGATGAGGATTAAAGAATAGAAAGAAGATAATTAAAAGAGAAGAGAATTTAAAGAAAAATAAAGAACAGAAAAATCTTAATTATTAAACCCTAGATGTAATTTGAGACTACAAAAGTTGGTGGAACAATGACAAATTTTCTTGATATTTAATATATTGTATGTAATAATTAGTGGCAAAGTAACAGCTATTTTATTGAATAGTTCAGCTTTATGGTTTAGCTCTAGGAATAGAGCATTACACAATTTTCTAGCGGGCACTGATTTATTCAAATTGACTTGAATTTCTTGCAAAGATTTATGCTTTAAGACTTGTTTCAAGTAAATATTCCAAGAACATTTGACAAAAATAGACGCCGGATTCGGATGATCGAATAGATGAATATTATTTTGGTTAATAAAAATTATTTCGATATCTTCATCCAACACTGATATACGGCTATTTTAATCTCTTTAACTAAAGACTTATTTTAGTTAAAAAGACAAACAAACAATAAAATAACATTTCAATATCGCTTCGTTAACTACTATTAAAGTACATAATTTCTTATTATAATGCTGTTTTTATCGAATTATAAGCGGAATAACTCATAAATGAAAAAATGTTTTAATCTACGATTTTCCTAAAATCATCTTTATGGATTTAGGTTGGTATATAAGTAAACTTGAAATATATTTCTTCTTTAATCGGTGACAAAATACAATTTTTTTATAAGTATTACCTTTAATAAATACGTAGAAAAATTACAAAGTGAAAATAGAACACCGAACTAAATTATTAAAATACTTTCTAGCAAATAAACAAACTATTTAGCTTTATACATGATTAAGTATAGGTTACGGATAAAAATGTACATTTTTAAAAATACAATAATTTATATTTTCAATGTGTAGGATATTCACATCTACCAGTTTTTAATACAAATAGTAAAAGAAAATAAATTTTCTATAAGCAGAAATAGATCTTTTTGAAAGACCGCAATAAAAAACTTTCATTTCATAAACATAATTAATCCAAATATATCTTTCTTTAATGTTTTTTTTTATCTTAATCAATATTATAAATTTAAAGGTCCTGTTTTACTTCTTCATGCCTTAAAAATCATCCCCTATCATCATTTTCCAAATAAATTATAAAACGCGCAGAAAAGTCGTAGGCTACTTTTAATATACAGAAACAGTATTAAAAAAAACTAATACAGGAAAGAGTGCATGCCACTAGAATAATTAGATTCATTTACAAAATATAAGTATGTTTTGTACAAATTATCAATAAAGAATAAAAACATCAAGTGTTTAAGTAATAACAAACAACTTAAACAACAGAAAATCTCTATCTTATTTAAACAACTTTGTTAGTTTGCTAACTAATTTAAATTAATGAAGTTGAAATTGGTGTTTTTATTTTATTTCACAGGTAAAACGGCTGGACAAAAAATTAAAGAGCTACGAGAGAAAATGGTCGAGAAGAAAGCTTCAGCTCTCGTTGTTACCGCTTTAGACGAAGTTGCATGTAAGTTGGTTTTTAATAGACTGTTATTACTTATGTTGGTTTTTAAAACTTTTATTACTTATGCAATACGAATCCGTTTAAAAACAAAAAATATATTAGTTTTATCTAAATTTTTGCAATATCTATCATCTTTTGCTTATACTTACTTATTTTATTTTAATTTTAACGTTTTCATGACCACTTCTAAAGATTATTTAGATATTCAAAAATGTAAAATATGACCTGGGAAAGTAATAATTAATTATTAAATCTAGTTTAGACAAAAAAAAATATACAATAACAATTTTTTTTTCAGAGCTAGGAGAAAAAAAATAGATTTATATATGCCTAATATTTAATTATTAACTTCCCTAATTATTAACTTATTTTAAACTTTAATAAATATTATTATTTATAAATTTTTCTTTTTCTTTTGAATATCATATCTATATTATAAGATAATTTTTCATAACGTAGATAAATTTACTATAGGATTACTTTGAAGATTATAAGTGATCTTTAAGGATATTTTAATCATTAGATGGATGTGATTATTTCACGTAACATTAAAATCAAATGACTTTTTGGAGCAACGATCATATTTCTTGATACTTATGAATGAATACCAAAGAGTATAAAAAAAAAGACTTAGATATTTCATGGCTGGTATTAAATATGAACGTTATAAGACGAGTAATTTGGATACACGATTGATATTTGTAAATCTAACCTATTCAAATACCAAGTCCGATTGCAACAAAGCCTTTGCCAATTAAAAATAAAATAAAATATTTCATTATGATCCTGGCCTACTTATTTTGGACCATAAAACACATTTTTATGAGAGTGTGTACGATTCATATTGTTTTTATAATATAACAGTCACTTTTTAATGTATTATTGTATATAATAATGTAATCGTTATTATTGAATATATAATTGTTTGCACCAATGTGTTATATAATGAGGTTTTTCTTTCAGTTTACATGTTTGTAATGCTCTAATGTGAAGTTGGGATTACAACAAGTTACGTGGGAGTTATCGATATAATGATAAAATTATTGTACAGTCATCGATCGATGTCATGAGTGCAAATATTTAAATAAAGTCGGACGTCAACAAGTTGATGAAAGCAATTAAGCAATTAAGTATCATTAAAATTTAAAAAAAAAATGTTGAAATAGAATAGCCATGACTCGCTTAAATTTTTTGTCTGTACCGATCTATATAAAGTATTTTAAAATTTTGTTATGTGATGTATGTCCCTCATAATATTTTATTTTTATGTTTTTGGGAATCACACAGTTATAAAGAGACTTATATATAATTCAGTATAGTTTCTGCTGTAGAGAAAAAAATATTACTTTTAATTTTTTTAATTGCAATTACAAATAAAAATATTTAAATACTTAACATACCGGTAATTCTTTAAAGGATGTCTCACCAATATTAGCAATGCAATCGCAGACGACTGCTTTGGCGGCGGAGTTTTCCTGGTTTTGCAATATGGCGGACAGTGGAGTCAACAGCTTTTGCCACATGTACACGCATTTATTTAGAGGTAACGACCTATCCTGTTGCTCTGTGAAGTAATTTTAAATTTGATTAGTGATAATACGCCAAAATATAAATCTGATGATGTCATATCCTAATCAGTAACCGGCAACTGAGTTGATCGCTAGGTTAAGCAGTTCTTACCGCGGCCTTGTTACAAATGGGTGACCCGTTCTAAGACTGACTTTTAAAATATCTGATATCGTCCGTGTTTCGGAAGGCATGTTACAACATTAGAGTCCCGATTAATGTCACAGAGCGAAATTAATCGTGGGATTGTGGGAGTTCCGGAAATGACGTCCACATCCATATCTTCTACAATTTAAGCCAATTATGTTAAAGTATGGCAATGTTTTGACAAATAAATAAAAAGTTGGCAATACTAAATTGTATGTGTCTATGCTCTGTTCTGTACTCTCTCTATGTGTACCGGAGCCAGACATAGCTCAGTGTTTGTTCATTTTTGACCTTGAAGTCTGTAAAGTTCTACAAAACTTTGTGAAGCTACACAAAGTCCCCGGCCACACTGCAGATATGGGCTTGTTTACTCATCTTCACGCTGATCCAACATCTAATCATGCTCTGACATTGTTCAAGCACATACGATCCATTTGTTTTGATTTAAATACAATATATGTAGTTTTAACTCTTTGTTTAAATGTGTATGTTAAAATACGAGACTGGTATATACAAAAGTGTATAAAAGCCTCTAAAAAAGTGAAGAAAAAGAAAGGCTTACCTAACTTTTGCATACCATCGCCAATAATACTGATAGTTTTTGCCGATTGCAAGATCACATCTTGATGTTCATGCTGCAAAAGTTCACTGAGAACGTCAGCCAGGAGTGTTATATGTGCTTGCAACACATCTGATAGATGATGGAAAGCAATGGCTGATAGGACTTGAAGAGATTCCAATATCACCGGTATGGCTGACGGTTTACACCTCTGAAACATGATAAAATTTTACTTTAATTTTTAAATACTAGGAGAAAAGTGAGGTGCGTGAATCAGTGAGTGAATCAGTGAGTGAGTGAGTGAGTTTGTGAGTGAGTGAACATTTCTAAAGAAAATGCTGAAATATTGAGTCAAACAGCATGTTCTTGTTCGAATATAATTCAACCTTCTGGGTCATCAAGAAACTTCGGGCTCTACAAGATTTGAGAACAACAAATGTTGACCTTAGGGTTTTGTGTTTTGTTTCGAAGAAGACTTATGTACAAGAAAAGTGTTATTGTTGTAACAATAACACTTTTCTTCTACATAAGTCTTTTCACATACACATATCTTACACATGTAGAAAAACTATTGCATACAACAATGTCGTGAAAAAAAAACCATTAACATAATGACAACTGTTTCACGAGAATTTGTGCAAAACATTTTATGCTGCATAAGATATGTTTGCGATATGCACAATTTAACAATTTATTTAGGTACTTTTGGAAAATTTCACGAATAAGGTTATACTTTTTAATGGTCAAAACGAATGCTTACGTTTTTTATGTCTAATTCCACCGGCAACTATAGGTTTATTTTAAGAAGAATCACTTATTTATTTTCGTCATGCAAAAAGGACAGCTCTGCTGAGTTATGTACTTAATATCAAACGTCAGTGCAGATACTTACAATTCGTTCATTTCCCTTAAATAACCATCCAATATTTTTAAAACATATATCTAATATCCAGCTCTTGAAATAATATATTTCATTTTCCGTATTTATATCCTTCACTTTAGATTCAACAACTGTAAACATTTCATCATCAGAGTATCCCTCTTCAAAATCATCACATTCATCGTTAATTGGAATGTTTTCTTTGTTAACTGTATCAGTTCTGTAAGGTACTGTATCTTTTTCTATTGCCTTCAAAATTTCGTCCACTTTGGGATCTATCGATAGGACGCAGCCAATTGTTATGAGTGCACCCACTTGTAATGTTACATCTAGAAATAATATTATTACATGAACATACATTAAACAAATATGTAGGGTTTTAATAATTGGTGAATTATGGGGTAGTATCCAAATTCAAATTCCCAAAAATTAAATCTATCAAAACATACATTTATTATATATATATAAACATATAATTTAATATAAGAGCTCGCCGGCTGGTGGAAATACTCCCAGAAATCTTTAGATTTGCGTAACATATGCTTATTTATCCCTATATACAAAAGTTTAATAATTTCTTCAACAACATTGTTACATATTTTAACAATTAATACACATACGGGACTACAGTTTCACACCATCTTATTGTAAAATGTATACATGTGTGTGTAAATCGTTTGGCATTGGTGTGCATTGCAAGTGGTTTTATTTTAATACTTTAATGTATTAGGTCATTACATATGAAATTGGTGCTTTATAAGGAAGGAACATAAAGTCGATTTTTTAAACATAATATATTTATTTTATCAAAGTATCATTCCTATCTATGCACTTTTGCCATCTCATAGGTAGTTCATTGATCCCTTTACTAAAACACCATTCGGACGGAAATCAAACAAATCTTTGAAGGCACTTTGGACTGCCTCATCGGAGTTGATAAAAATAGACATAATTTTTTAATATACTTACGAATACAGGAATATTTACCTCTATGCACCAAAAACTTTCTTGTTGATTTCACCAGGTCGCTTATCAACCCCTCCTGCATCCTCTGATACGGGGTGGCTTGTACCAAAGCTGCACAGCATTTGAGTGCGACTATAATTACCGCGTGACTCCTCTCACTATCCAGTATACCGACGAGGATTTTGTGCATACAAGTGATCATGTACCCGAGGGTGACGGAAAATGGAATAAATGAGGTATTCTTTTTACTGCAAATCAAAAAAAAAACTTTCATAGATCATTCTTTAGCGATTAGTCTAAAACGATCAGTGTTAAGCGATCATTCTTGATCATCATTCGTGATAAATCGTGAGAACGTTATTAACGTTACTTTGTGGCTGGTTATTTATTTTTTTAATTGAAATAGGATCGAATCTGCAAGAATATATTAAATGCTTGATTAAAGTATAATAAGTATATTTTGACTCCTGATGGTGTTACTTGCTATTACGATTTAAACTTAGTCACTTAAATACTCTTCTGATGGCTCCTATTATTTTACTGTGCCGACCGTCGTACCTGAGGGTTCGTCTAGCGGTCGTTAAGAGATTGTCTACAGACTTTCTGAATACTATTATGACATCTTTTGCTCTCTATCCAGGGCCTCGTAATGTGGTACATCTCTCTCTCTTCTAAACCGAATATTATGATATTATTTTTCTTCTCCACTCTTTTCATAAACTCAATTTCTTTTTCTAATTTTTCAACTTTAATTTTTAGGTTTTTGTTTTCTTCCGCTAAGGGAATCATCTTTTCATCCATTTTGTCCATAATACTTTTTGTGATAGAATCTTTCAATTCGGCAGTTTGACTATTCATCTCGATTTTCATTTTGTCGAATAATACTTGAAATTGACCTTCCATCATGTTGTTTTGGTATTATAATGGTTATATTAATAAGAATTTCTCTCGTGCTGTATCTCTAATCAACAATGATATTGATGTTCTAATTTATCTACTATCGCCGACAATTGTTACACAAGTGCTGCTCTTTGTGAACTGTTTTTATGCCTGCTTTTTAGACCGCATTTTTGAGCCATCCGTGTACCATATCAGGTTTCTGCCACCTTGTATAGGTAGCCCCTCCTGCCATTCATCCCTGGTAGGTATGTGTATCCTGAAGTTCCTTTTAAAGATAGGAACAGATGATATCTTATCGCAATTCATGCTGAGTATCCGCTTAAGTTTGTCTTCAACCGTTATATATGTGTGTGTAGTTTTCGTTGTAGACAAGCTCCATTGCCCTAAGATCTTTAGCCTGTGCAGGGCTCTCAGCGCCTTTGTCTCTATCTCAATGTGTAGAGGCTTCAATCCCAGGAGTTTCTCAAGGGCAGCTGTTGGGGTTGTTCTAAAAGCCCCCGTGATAGCTAGCCCAGCCGTACGCTGCAAGGTAGCCAGGGCTCTTCTACACGTTGATTTTAAGATAAGATTATAGATTTGAGATATTGATATTAAGATTAAATACAAATGTTCTGATTTGTGATTTATTAGACTGAAATTTATAAATTGTAATACCTGCATTTTATAACTAAATTGTGAAATGTATGCAGACTAATCAGTTAATTGAGTTTAAATAAATAATTAGTTTTGTTGTGAATTGTTGTGATATTTATACAGTGTTGTAGCAGAAGAGGCAACCGCGCAAAGGACATAGAAGCATATCGGCAGACCACCAGCACGATGGCACGACGACAACGTTAAGGCAGCGGGCAAGAAATGGATGCACTTTGCAAACAGCATAAATAAATGGCGTGCTCAGAAGAAGAGGCTCTAGTCCAGCAGTGATCTGAATCGGGCTGAGGATGAATAATTATTATGGATAATGCTAGTTATCATAGTATGCTAAAAGAAAAATTACGAATAGTTCCTGGAAAAAACAAGACATTCAAACATGGTTAGCAGACAAAGCAATTAACACCAATGATCTTTTGAAAATACATCTGCACATCATTCACATATATTTGGGTTTTGTAGGAATAAAACGTATATCATAGATGAAATGGCAGAAATGCTTGGCTATCGAGTATTAAGGGTTCCCCCATACCACTGCATATTCAACCCCATCGTATATCTGGGGTATAACGAAAACATTTTATATCCAAAATATAGGACGGGCAAGTAGTTCAACTACGGCAGCTGTAGAGACATGTCAGAAAGCCTTGTCCACCATAACACCTGATATTTGGAGTCATACTATGAGGAGCTGAGATGAAATACTTACGTATAGTCGCAGGAAAAAACGAGCAGATACCGGTATGAAACGAAAGCATTAGAGCGGAGCTAAAACTTTCTACGCTGAAAACCATCCTAGAGAAACGACAGCTAAAATGGTTTGGCCATGTTTGTCGAATGACCTCGGGAACCTAGAAAGGTGATAGAAGCTTGACCCACTGGCAAGAGGCCACGCAGAAGGCCTAGGATTTTATAGGAAGGATATGTCCAGAGGATTGGAGGAAAAACTATCCAGGAACTGAAACAGCTCTGTAGGGACTGTGAAGCCTGGCAACGTTGGATTGAGGCCACTCCACTCTGAGTTAGCACAGAGGCAAATCCCAATAACAAAGTATTGTAAAATTGTGTATCTAAGAGCTAATGGCGAGTGGAGCAGGACAATTATCTGCCCAATTCATAAAAAAGGCGACCGTCTTGAGTGCTCTATAGAGGTATTTTCCTACGCTTATGAAATCATGCTCAACATATTGTATAATAAACTAATCCCATAAGTGAAAGAGAAATAGGAAATTATCAATCAGGTTTTAGAAAGGGCAAATTATGGAAATGAAAAACCAAAACCAGGTTATATAAAACATTAATACGCCTGGTTCTAATGCATGCCTCCCAAATGCTGATACTACCAAGACCGATGAAAAAAATCTCCCTGTTTTTGAAAGGTAAATACTAAGAAGAATATTTCGTCCCATAAAAGAGAGAGATGAGTGGAGAAGATGAAAGAATAGGGTGCTATACAAGCTATATGGAGAAGTGGACTTTGGTCAACGATAACATTCAGTTCGATTCTACTGTGTCCGTTTGCCCAGCATAATTCCGTTTCACAGTTTTTTCCTCGATGTGCTTTCGATGTTGTATAGGTTTTAGCACACTAGCAGAGTCTGTCATTATAACAACCTTTTCACAGTTCGCACAATTAGCATGATAGCCAGTGCTTCGAGAATTGCAATTGCTTCAGTCGTAAAAACATTTGTCTGGGAGTCCAATTTAAAAGAAATACTCAATGAGATGTTGTAAACATAAAAAGCGCTCCCACAGCCGAGCGCAGCTCTGAAGCCGTATGTGAAGATAATCAAAGATTTCTGATGAATTCGTGTAATCGATGTAGTCAGGCATTTATCATGCTCTGGCTGCCCAGTATAAGCTGGAAATCAACCAAACGAGATTAGAAGTTTCGTTTCGACTTATAACTTCTTTAACTTTATTTGTCTATAATTTACATATTTAAATAATATCTTATTTTTTTACAGGTTAGCAAGCATATTTTATGAACCCATGTGATCAGCAATCAGTCTTTCTTTACCTGCCTTGGGATTGAAGAAAAGGTATTTCTTTATATTTAATTTTTAAAAAAGTTAGTATTATATTAATATCTAACTAGTCGTAAAAATGTTTGTTGTGATAAAACATAAAATATTAAAATCACTCTTAACCCTAACCAAATGAAATTAGAAGTTTCGTTTCGAGTAATAACAGCTACATAAACTATTAGAAGCCTTAAAATATAGTTATTTATCATCTCAAGTACGGTTGCTAAAAGTACGTAAATTCGCTATATCATTTCAAACTTCGGGTGCTGGGCTTAGGTAATCAGATCAAACAATTTTTGGAACATAAAAGAAAGTATTCGTTAGGTTAGGTTAGGTTTTAATGTTTAAGGACGCACAACATCTATGATCATCCACGTCCTCTTTCTTTTGTTTTAATATTTATTTCTTTTATATATAAACATTATATTTTATTGAAAATATTGTTATCTTTAAGAAAGGTTAATATTTTATTTATGCTTGAGGTGTTATCAGCAAGGATTGTTGAGGTTTTTCTATCAATTCCCAAGCCATGAAAATAGGTTTCATACAGGGGGCAGTCCTCCAAGATGTGGCTGATAGTTAAATGCATATTTACGAGATATCTCATATTTTCACTTTCTATAATTTTAATCTGAGCTAATTTTGATCACGTTTCGTAACTGTTTGTAATTAAGTCCAACTTAGAGCACAGGTCAGTTTATATTTCAATTTTTAGGGTTTCGTCCCTCCCAAAGGAAAAAAGGAAACCTTATAGGATAACTTTGTTATTCGTCTGTCTGTCAAAACCCTTTTTCTCAGGAGCGGGTAGAACTATAAACTTGAAATTACTACTAAATACTGCTTTCTTTTGAAGCTGTGAAAAAGTCAAAGATCTGAGTGCATGAAAACAAAAAACATGGCTGTTTATATCACATTGCTCTTACATTCGAAAAGGGAATGAAAACCTATAGGGTCCCGTTGACTTCCCAATGACTTGAATGATTACAGAAAAAAATCCGAAAACCGTAAATTTGTACTAAAAAAATTGCGTTGACTTTGGCAAATTAAAAGAAATCCTATGAAAAGTATAAATCTTAAAATAACCCACTGTAGTAGAACGTGATGGTACGGAACCCTTAGTGCGTGTTACTGACTCGCACTTGACCGGTTTATTTATTATTTTCAATACTAAATAAGTTACCGTCCAGACATGACAATGACAATGTTTTTTTTTTTGTGATTTTTTTTTACGTGGCGAATTCCGACACGGGTGCCCATCCGCCACAAGGGTGGACAATGGGTTATGTCGGACTCAAACCTACTAAAACCCCACGATAGTTCCTCCTTACCACTACTCGGCGGAGATATGGGAACGGTCTTGCAATCTCCCAAATCTCCGCCAGTGACGTCCTTTGTGGACTCCGCTCCTGAATGACAAAGTCTGCCAGTAAGTGCAAAATAAATAAACAATCGAGTGATTTACTCTTATTATTTAAAAGAAAATTAGGTCAAAAATAGTATATAACACAGTAGCTGAGCACTGTTACAGTTATAGGGTTTAATTAATCCGGGAACGAAGACTCGGGGGATTTATTACCATAATATACGACGAGGAAAAAAAGGTAATACGAATGAGTAATAACGCGGTGTGTTAGAATTAGCCGGGTTACTTTTTATTTCGTGACTTATTGTTAGCTGAATAATAAAATAAATAAATAAAATACTGCAAAAAACTTTAAAAAAAAAATTCTATTATAATGTAAAGGATTTGTTGAAAGATTATCATCATGCTCGGAAATAACAAAAATTACTCGACTGAGTTTGTTGTGGCCTCTTCTCCGTGTAGGTGTGCAAGTAAACCTTGTAAACTTATCTTTTATGTCGTAAATTTTTTCACCAAATAATTAATGATTTAAAGAATAATAATAATATTATACATATTACGTTTATAAGTGCTTACAAAAAAGTGTATATAAATTTGACTGGCCCGTTGGCGCAGTGTGCAGTGGCCCTGCCTTCCGCTCCGGAGGACGTGGGTTCGATTCCCGCCTCGAGTCTGGGTGTATAATCTCTATGTATATATTTCTACAAAAAAATTTGTATAACAGGTAGCTGCTACCTATAACACAGGCGTTAAGTTGTCTACCTTAGAAACAGACGTCCGTTTGTCATATAGTACTGTATATATTTATTTAGTTTAAACGTCATTAACTTTGAAATGAAAGGTAAGAAAAGGTAGGATGGGCGCGAGATCTAGTAAACGGAAATTTTCCAACTAATATGGAGTTTGATAAAAAATTTCATATTTCTTCTACATATTATTTACCCAATGTCCACTACGTCGATTATTTGAAATCAAAGATAATTACATGAATACTTTTTTTGCAACAATACATTAACATTTAACGGGCTTTTAGTGTTCAGCGAAAAATTATAGAGATTCCCTAGAGATTTCACCCTTGTTATATTATTTAAAAAAAATTGTGGTCTGTAAAGTCGGTACATGACGATAATTTTACGCGATAAAGACGGCCGCTGGCCCACTTGGCTCAGGCGGAACGTGACAATGAGTCACACTTTTTCGTGCGTGCAGACTACATTCATCGATCTATAAGACGTTGTTACATCAGAAGTTGTACATGTTCTTTGTCCTTGATAGCGATCGTTTTTATTTTGGTATAAGTGTGTATTTCCGTCAATATGACGCCACCGCTTTTGTGGTCAATGTCAGGGAAGATGCGACCGAAATATGCTTTGATAATTTTAAACCTGCCCATGCAGAAAATTGGCACTCCGCGGAACTAGACCGGACGTCTATTTCGTCCGGCGTCACAGCTGGTGTAAATTTGCCTAAAACTACTCTTTGTTGCTTGTTATTTAATATTTACATAAAAACTTTTTGTTTTTTTATTGTTGTATTCTACTTGTTGGTAGATTTGTATCTGGAAAATATATTTGTTATTACAATTTACGTGTTACTAGTTATTTCCCGCGACTTTGTCCGTGTAAAATAGGGAGAGCTCTTAGACTCAATAATTTGGCCTTATAGAAAAAAACCTTTCTTAGGGGATGTCCACTAACTATAAACTACGCCCTTGCCACATTCTATCATTTTACCTCCCGCTTTTTTTGAGATTTCGTGTTATGTGACCTATCGATTTTATATACATATATACTGGCTGTAATCCGGGACTTCATCCGCAGGGGCCCCTTATCAGTTAGGCGTATGAAAAATAGCTATTAGCCGATTCTTAGACCTATTGAATATGCGTATAAAATTTCATAAAAATCGGACAAGCCGTTTCGGAGGTGTATTGTAACTAACATTGTGACACGAGAATTTTATAATATATAAGATTTATGTAAAAAATTCACTCGTAAGCTTTCCTGCATACGATAGGATACTCATTTTTGTATGTTATTCCACATATTACTTAAATATAGAATATTAATTCTGTTATTGGCCACATTATTAAAGCAGTTTATAAACAAGCAATTATTCTCAAACGAATGAGCCTTGTTAATGTCTGGTCCACAGTAACATCGGTTTAACAAAGTGCAATAAATACTGGTAACAACGCAACCCACACTCATTTAACAGATTTCACTCACGAAAGAGTGACGTAGCAAATGAACGAATAAATCAAACGTCGCGCGCGCATGATTCATGTGATTGTTTATTAACGGCAGTATCACGCCTGGTTGCATGGAGACACGTGTGGAAGTTTATATATATTTTTCAGCCGACTTCAAAAGAAGAGGAACTTCTCAATTTGACTGTATGTTTTCATGTTTGTAACTTAAAAATTTGGATGATTTTGTTTTTATTTGACAGCTGGTGGTCCCAATGTAACAATTTGGGCCAGTATCTTCAAATTGAATTCGTTTTTTTTTTTTAAGAAAACGTAATGTTATTGTTTGGTCAAAGTGAAAGTCAACAATTCTTTAGTCTATTTGCCTTATTGTTATCATAATTTGCTATATTTTACATTCGTTACGTTTGTAATCTTTGATTTTTCTTCTTTTTATTAGATTTTTTTATTAGAGTTTCTGGATATGATTCTGTATTAATATAATAAATAAATAAAGAAAAACTATTGAACCGATCGTCCTGAAATTTTGTATACACGTAGTCAAGAAACACACGCTTTGTGCAATGGTTTTGCTGTATATTCAAAATTCACAATCTGGGCCTCCCGCGTGGCAGGCGAGAATCCTACCAAGGGACCACCAATGCACATTTGTTGCTAATTTTTGGCCAAAAAAAGAAAAAAAATAAAGAACCAAAACAATAATTTGTGTGCTGTGAGGCGAAATATCCAAAAAGAAAACAGACCTGTATTTGCCACTAAAACCAACACATGAGCCCAGTTGCCTGCGAGGTCACCTGGATGTGAACTCATGCTTGAAAAGGAACCCGTTTCTCAGTTAATTCACAGCTAATTATGGCAACTTTGGGAATCAAACTCATGCAGAGCAAAGCACAAAGGTGGCTTAACCACTCAGCCGCTCTGTTACTCTGATCAATAGTATATCATTTTTTAGATCCACATTCAATTTACAATGTTGAAACCAATCTAACTCTTATCCACGAGTCTAATCGGGATTATTTCTTCATAATTGTATTTCTTATACTAGGATTAAAAGCTTTCTTTGTATTGATATAATACGTTGTATGCCTGTGACATGGTTTAATGACAAAAGGCGGAAAGATTTTATGAAAACCATACGAAATAAACGAACATTAACTTTAACTTTAACACTAACTTTAGGAAAAAAGTGCTTAAAAATTTTCGGAATACTATTTTCTATCCATTAATTATACTTTGTTTAACTTTTTTTGCCAAATTTCTTTCGCCCTCCGCAAAATTCTGAAGACATTGATTCAGACAACCGTCATATTTTCAATTCAATTCAATTCTTTGGTTAATGGCTTTTAGTCGTGACAATTAGACACATGTTATTTCGCCAATGTCACCTGGAACCTCAAACGGGGGTTGAGAATCCTCCCCCCAGCGGTAGGTATATGTGGTTCCTGGTGGGGGAACTCACCAGGCGGAAACGCTGGGCATGCCCGGAACCACGAGCCATGTACGGTCGTGGGAGAAACTCAGTTTCAACTTTAATATAAAAATGACGACGGAAGGTGAAAAAATTATAATGACAGAGAAGGCAGAGGAGGTGCTAGAAGGCACGGGAGAGGAAGTAGTGAGCACGCCGGCAATGCACAGAGGCAAAAAGAGAAGGACTATGTCCGAGGGCTCTCCATGTGAGGAAGCGGAAAATGAGGCCGAAGTGTGCAGGATAGTGTATGAGGAGGCGGGGCAGGAGATGAGGTCTTATATAGAGAGAAACTTTGCCGCTACGCACGATTAGTTTAATTAATAGTTTAATAAGATGATCATGATTATCTATGATTTTATTAATATTAATTTCATTTTTTAGAGACATTTTGGCATCGGTCATGTTGTCCACCCGGAGGCCGATAGTGGCCCACCCACACTATGAGCATTTGGAAGCCAGGTGTGTGGATGGAGACTTATAAATTTCTTTTAATTACCTTATGCATTTTATATATTATATGAAATTTATATATTATTATAGAATTTCACGATACTTAACTCCCCCCCCCCCCTTCGTCCTTGTCACAGGTCACATAACTCAGAAAACAGTACCTTAATAAAGGAAAAAAATTTGGACAATTGACGTCACAAATCATTTGACCCCCATCCCCTTCTGCCCTTTGTCGCATAATGTCACATTTTCATCTATGAATACCTAAAATGTATTAGATATTGAAAATTTTAGTTAATTAATTCTTAAGCAAATACATAATATAGAATATAAATCGTTTTCTTTAACCGTTATTTGACATCAAAAATTAAAAAAAAAAGCTATGAATAGTTTTCAAAACAAAGCCTACGTGCTGTTTATACGTGATCTCTTGATTGGTTTAAAAAACACTATTCACAAAACTAAATTTAATTTAGAATTAGAAATTATTATTTAATGAAATAGAAATTGAATAATTAATACAGGATTGAGAAATAGGTTTAGTAGTCAATCATTTGACTTCCGACCCGTCTGAGATTGAACTAACTCCTCTCTGAAATGGAACTGAGGGCTTGACTCCATATCACTGATGAAGCAGATCATAGGTTTCCTCCATAAAGATTAATTTATTCTCTGTGTTTATATAGTTCCTTTTACTTCATCAAGTGACAAATATTGATTAGGAATGATTTTCACCGAAGTACAATGAAAATAATGATGGGAATTCGATACTTTTAGCAGCCTGAAAAATAATAAAAATTGAAGGGAGTTTTTACTCTCAATTTTTTTTCCTTCGTTATGAATGTCAAAAAAACATATAACGAAACAAAAGAGGCAGACAAATAAAAGAAAAGATGATTAGAGTAAAAAATTGTTTATTATTTTACGGGGAATTGGGTAGCTTAGCGAGTAGAGCGCGGAGTTGGTGTGCTGAAGATAAAAAAAAAAAGAAAACCTGTACCACTACAACCCATGAAGGGTCTTGGGTTCAGTACATGGTCTTCTTATATAAGAAAGAAGTACTGGTACCCGGACGCACCCGCCCAATTCGGCTACAATCATGGCGCTACCTCTAAATATTTAATTAAAAATTGCACTTACTTTACCATCGTATACTGTATTTTAGTATTGGTTTCCTACTTCAAATACTTTGTAACAACTCTTAGAATACCGAAAATGGGTTTTATTATGAGATTAAATATCAAGGGCCTCTATCCTCCAAAGGACTATAGTGACTGCTTACCTTAATGTAGGCCTTTTTTTTATTAGCCTGTAATGTCCCACTGCTGGGCAAAGGTCTCCCCTCTCTTAGACCACTCACCTCTACCCAGAGCTAATGCAATCCACTTCTTTCCTGCAAAGGCGTCCAAGTCGTCGCGTCACCTCTTCCTCCCCACTTAGCCGACATTCAAAATAGACACAACAAACTAAGCTCCAAACACCATATTAAGAACATAACTAAAACCGTTGATGATTATTTTTCCATTAAACCATCTTTTACCGACTTTAAACATACCTCCCCTCAGGAACTCTCCACACTCATAAGGACAATCAACATTAATAAGTCACCTGGCCCGGACAATATACCAGCCATCCTCATAAAAAATCTTCCCAAAAAAACAATAATCCACATTACTAAAATTTTCAATTGTTGTCTGCGATTCAGCTACTTTCCTAATGTTTGGAAAACTGCAAAACTGATTCCACTCGTAAAACCGCACAAAGACCCTGAAATAGCGTCTAACTATAGACCAATTAGTCTCCTCAATTTACTATCAAAATTGTTCGACTAATATCCCTACATGGATCAGGACCCACTGTTTTACGTGCCCTACAAAACACAGAGGAGGTCCGATATTAGAAAACCAGTGTTACAATGGGTCATCATCATGACCCGGTCGCGGTAAGAACTGCCTAACCTAGCGATCGCCTCAAGTGCCAACTACTGATGAGGCTGCAAATTCCTCAACGAAGATGACAGCTAGTTCAGTAATTTATATCTTCTTATATGTAAAATTCTCGTGACACAATGGTACATAGGTACCGCGCTCCTCCGAAACGGCTTGACCGATTTTTATGAAGTTTTATAGCATATTCATTAAGTCTAAGAATTAGCTACTATCCATTTTTGATACTCCTAAGTGATAAGGCAATAACATACTCATTCATACACACTCTTCACTCTCCCCCCTTCCCGGTGATATGAATTTCTATTAAGAACAAATATATACAGGACTATATGACACACGGACGTCTGTTCCTAAGGTAGACCACTTAAGGCCTGTGTTATAGGTAGCACATACAGTACTGCTGTCACCTTTGGGCGGGGGCCCCTCAATATCAGCTGCTTCCATTTGACCGCATTCAACGTAGAGCGGCTCGAATCGTCGGCGAACCAGCTCTTTCCTATCGGTTTTTTGGCTATGCGGAGATATTCGGCTTCATTCTCTTTACAGCCTCAATAGCTCAACGGTATAAAGTATGGACTGAAATCCACAAGGTACCCGGTTCAAACCCCACCGCCGTTGGAGTGTTGTCGCACCCACTCCTAATACAATCTTTTAATTTAAGCTTATCTTTGTGGATTTCAGGGTCAAAAATATACAATCACTTCGAGCTATGTCTGGCTTCGGTACAATAGTAAATTATTATTATACATACATAAAAACGCTATAATTTATACATACACCACAAACACTTCAGTTTTATTCACACTTAAATTTGATTGAGATTTATTTCTGAATTTTGGCAGCGCCCGAGATATACGAATCGCCTATTTAGGTTTGCATCGTCTTGTGGTATCAGCACTAAGCTTGCATCGGAAACGTTATTGAATCATAATTCATCTTGTAGGATTGTGCAGTAAATACCTCGCATTTTCCTCTAACAACATAGGTATTTAATATATCCATATATCTACATGTATATGTGGACTCGAAGAATGCATTCTGATCGCTGGACGTGTATAATTTTGGTTATAACAAGATTCAAACGTGTCGTGCCGATTAAGCATATTGCGTATTATAATTTAATACGTACATATAAGTACATAATATCGTCTTTAACAGATGCAGGTGTGCATATGATTATTTTTTATAAGATTCTGTATCACGAAATGTAACGTCGGGCGTCTTGTAAATCGATGGCGATGTTGCCTGGATTTTCTTAGGGTTGGCTCACAATATACAATTTGATGTCTGTAGTTGCTAATCAAAATGAGATCATTTACAAAATGGTCTCATTATGAATACAAACTACAAATGGAAGTGTAAAATAATTATTACCAGAGAAGACTATCTGTAATAAGCAACAACACTTCTTCTTCTTCTCTCTGTAACACTTCCGTGCTTCTCTTATTTGTAAATAAGATTTAAGTTTTGATCATGATTATCTAATCTGTAACATATCCGATTTTTATTCATAACCAGTTTACGAACGCACTTTAATTTTTTTCTGCATGTCTGTCACTTCTCGCTCCTTATTTTTTATTATAAAAAAGAATGTAAATGACTAAATAGAAAGTTTTTATCCTAAATGCTATTTGGGTTCCCGCGAGAAAATTTGGTAGAACGACAGCGACCTTAAAAATGCAAAATTTCAATACATCAGAACGAAGCTTCGCGCTCATGTAATATAATTATTATTTACTTCTAATGCCAGAGCCAGACATAGCTCAAAGTGTTTGTACATTTTTGTCCTTGACGCCTACAAACTACTACAAAACCTTGCACATACAAACACAAAGTCCCCGGCCACATGATCATTGAAATGATCATTCAAATGAAGCTACGTCTGGCTCCGGCATAAGAATCAAACTGTCATTTACAAAACAGTCGCGTGCCACGCGTTGCAGCTGTTATTAATGAATATTTTAATGTCAATTTGAAATGTTAAATTTTAGTTTTTACTCTAACTTTCATTTTATTGTCTATATACGTTAGTGTTAACTTAATTTTAATATAAATAACTTTTAAATTATTATCTATCTATTTACGTAATTCAATTTAATTGTTATTAAGATATACCTATTATTTTGCACGCTAAAAGCGGAATTTAGCAGTACTCTTTTAGTTTTAAGATCTTCTGTAATAACCCAAATTGGCCATTAAGACAAAAAGCAAAAACGATTTGCTTTACTTTAACTCTTATCCAATGTAAAAAAAATCGGAAATTCTCTTTAAAAGTAGTAACCCTAGGTGGCAAGCAGCGACCGGTTCCCCCGCTGCACTACCGAGAGCGCGCAGCAGCTGTCGATAATAATGCGATGCCTTACAATAAAACAATTCACATGTTTGCTTTAAAAGGTGTTTGCTTGATGCCCTCGGAGGCAACAATTCCAACGGTACCGTAAAAAATAACGAACCTTTCATAATGAACGACGCATTTATTACATTAATAATAAAAAATAACTGCTTATGAAATTAGTCGGCACCGATTCACCAATTACTTACTTTTACCTTATTAAATGACGCAATTAATGGTGCTTGACAAGGTTTATCGTTGATACTGAAGCGCTCCTTGACTGGCACAAAGCACTGAAGCGAAACAATTTGGCATAGAATAGCATTAGATAGGTGAATAGAGAATATGGTTCTACATTATAGGATTATTTGCGAACGCGGCAGTGCATAAAAGTATTACCCTGCGATAAAAAAAAAGAAAGATGTCTTTGCCGACTGCTGTTTAATAGAGTAGTATGTGTGTGTGCGTGCGTGCGTGCGTGCGTGCGTGTCTGCGTGCGTGTGTCTGGGTGCGTGCGTGCGAGCGTACCTGTGTGTGATGTGTAATGTTAATTGTCTATTGGCCACGTTAGTTGTGTACAATTGACAGGTTGAATTTGTTTCCAACTAACATACCGTATCTCTGTTCTTCTTGGCAAAGGTCTCAATTTAAAAGAAAGAAATTTATTAGTTACATCACACTATACTAGTTGATAATTAAACTAGTTACACACACTAGATTTCACAAAAATATTTGCCCTAAATTAAAATAACCTATTTCAAATTAAAAACTAACTTGGTTAAACTTATAGCACTATATAGTGTGATGCCTCAAAGAGTATGTCTTCTCCGCGAGCGTTTTGTTGAAAGTCAGTACATGTTCCCACTTCCAACACTGATTTTCAGAAGACTTGACTTTATAAATACTTAAAATTATATCAAAGCTCTTCAATAACTATTAAACTAGCAGAAGAGAATATATTTAATGTATCCTTCTGAGGAATAGATGAAAAAATGATAAACACAAATGTCTCCAAGTCCGGCTACGTTCAGACAGGAGTCAGTGCTCGCTTATAATAAGGTTAAACCACTCGGTTCACTTAAAAAAACGCATTGAAACTACCTATTTATATGTACATATTTTATTAATGGTCTCAGTAACTATATTCTAATACATTTTTTCAAGATAACACTTACAAGAAAATAGAGGTCATATGGTAATCGCTCGACGTAAAATCTGATAACGAGCCTGTGTTTGAATTGTAAACAAAGCACGTAATCTTAGCGCAAAGCGGAAAATATAATAGATCACCGAAATATGAAGAATTCATTATTATTATCAGGCTTTAAGAACGACTTTTAGTTGTGAACACAGTTTTTGAACTTTACAATGTTGATGTTTTTTATTTAACTAGATTTTACCTTTTTTTTAATCTGCCTATAGGGAGGCCTTTGCCACTGCTGGGCAAACTATTCATTCCTATCCTGGGCTACTTGAAGCCTATTCTTTCCCCCAAAGGCGTAAAAATCATCTCTCTACGTCTTCTTCGGCCTACCTGCTCGTCAGCGACCATTGTTGCGAGTCCTTGATGTTGAAACATTGGCTCACCTTTGCAGGTCCATTTTTCCAGTCTATACGCCTTTCTTACTTCAGTTTTGCTCATTTAATCCCCACGTCTATTACTCATTTTATTAGTACTACATTGATTTTACCTATTGCATTTTATTAAACAGTCGAGCCCAACTGGATAATCATTGAGCTACTCCTTTAGGAGGTTTGGTAGGGCCAAAATTTTCCACTCGTAAAGAAGAATTGAACCATTAGAGTAGTTTCATTTAAAACGAAAATATAAAGCCATATTATCTACAGAAATTTTCCGATCCAGATACATAAGCTAGATCGCCGATAATTAAGACCGCTCTACGTTGAACGCGGTCAAATGGAAGCAACTGATACTGTGGGGCCCCCGCCCAAAGGTGACTGCAGTAGTCCATGTTAGACAGAGCTTGCGCCTTCTAACGTTGCAAGCGGTCAGCTAGCTTAGAAGCAATTGGTCGAATCAACAAATTTAGCTTTGGCTGACCCGTTGGCGCAGTGGACAGTAACCCTGCCTTGTGCTCCGGGGGTCATGGGTTCAATTCCCACGTCGAGTCTGAGTGTATTATGCATATGTATGTATTTATATATTTCTTAAAAAAATAATTGTGTATAACAGATAGCTGCTACCTATAAACCAGGCATTAAATTGTCTACCTTAGTAACAGACGTCCGTGTGTCATATAGTCTTGTACTACTGTACTTACTTGTAAAATGGGTAGGACGCGGGGGTTGCGCGTCGCGTGCGGCGTGGCGACGCGGTGTATAAACTCTATGGAATCGTTTAACTATAAACGCACTTTTACAACGTCATATGTTCAAATTCGGTGCGGACCGCGCCGCCACATGCGACGCGCGACGCACCGCGTCTACGTAAATGAGTCCTTAAGAAAAAAGGTTACAACATTAAACTGATTTTTATATGCGGTTTTGTGTAAATACAGGTCGTGAATATTGCATAAAATAATGCAGAGGGTTGGACTAACTCCTATTCGATTGCGTTTTATAAAGGTGCCATAGACTGAAGTGAATTTGGGTGTGAGTGTAAATAGTCGCCATTTTTGCACTGTGAGCAGCTTCAGTGTAGACATCTGCACAATCAGAAGGCTCGTAGATGCATTACCGGGATTGAAATAGGGGTTTAGGCCACCAGAAACTCTCACAAACTGAACAAAACGCGATGACAACCCATCACTTGACGTGACCGCATTACTACCACTTCACCCTGATCTCATTGGAGAAAGGGTAATGGTATGGGGACGCGCCAGTCCAATTCGGCTGCAGACCACAAGGACTGCAAGCGTGGTGCTATCTCTAATTAGCTAAATAGATAGGACTAAAGATAAGGGATGAAGTAAAAGGATATAAAGAAAAGAAAGGATGCAGATACTACCGTCTCGGACGGTATAGGGCGAGTGACAATAGCAGTTGGGGGAGTCCGGGGTCCCATTACCGTAGCGGATCTAAACAGTTGACGGGTGAATTGTGATATAGCATTCGGGTTGCAACATTCCATAGACGTTCTCCCGTTTCTAATCGGGAATTTGTTATTTTTTTTCTGTTTTCACATAGAATTATCCTTTCACAGACGTCTTCTTCTTCTACACGGGATTCGTTTCCGCACTCAGTCGCAGAAGGGCGACCATTGTGCGTGAGAGGGGAGGGGGTCTGGTTGGCCTTTACTCCATCCATCCCAACTCCTGCCAGAAGTTTAGAATCCGCTAGGGCTTCTTCAAGGCTTCTCGCAAGGACCTCGGTGTCCCGAGTCCCTATGGGTGTCCCTAAGGGTGTGCACCTCTTTGCAATACAGTAGGATATGAGATGGTGTTTCTGGTGCGTCCATGCATCCCCTGCAAAGTGGACTGTCAGTTATTTTTTTTTTAAGCGGTTAGAAAATTGGGTTACAGGACACTTTATAGTAACAAAAGGGTTCCCCACAAAAATATTGGTAATAATGCAGTTTGGTTACTTCCCAAAAATTCATGTACATTTATTCTTCTTCTCGAAGTGGTTGCTTGCACTCTATTGAGTGATATTCCGTCGGGGGAGGTTGACTTTTTTTTCGGGTTAGGAATGCTAAAATAGGGCACTTTGGAGCTTTTCGGCGTTAATGTTAACATTATACCCACGCATATACAAGGATTTCTGTATTGAAACAAAAAAGTAACAACTAAGCGGTCAGGGCGAACGCCTCTTCAGCCTTATATATTAGTATAGATACAGTTTATTGCCTGCCAGTTGGCCCCTATTAATATAAAAAATAAAACTCAAAGGCCGGCAACGCATCTGAGATCCCCCAGGTGTTGCAGTTGTCCATGGGCGTCGGTCACTTAAGAGTACTGCCTGCTCGTTTGCCGCTTGTCATATAAAAAAAAACGCTACGCTTACCGAGACGCGGTTTCCACTCAAGATCTCATCTACCCCAGCGGTTATCGGTTCGACGACAATATGGCCAGCGCATTGCCACTTCAACGTGCTAATCCTTTGTTCTATGTCGGTGACCTTAATTCTCTGTCGGATAACTTCGTTACGAATTTTGTCATTCAGAGAAACTCCGAGCATAGCCCATCTATCGGTCCAAAATATATTGCTACTTTATTAGGGACGAGCTGGTCCGCGACTTATTCAGCGTAAAAATAGGTGAAAAAAGTGGATTTAATATAGATGGGTGACCCATTGTGACATTGTTCTTCAAATGTCCGTCCTCTTCGGTGTTACGGAAGGCAAGTAATAGATTAGGTCAGGATTAATGACATAGAGTAATATTAGTCGCGAGGTTGTATAGTTTTGGAGAACTCAGACGGCAATCGGTTGTCTTAACTCGCCCCACAGCCAAAACCTCTTTCATTTCAAGCGGACTATAGTACAACATCGGAATAACACAAGACAGGTGAAAGTATCAAAAACGTGGACAAATGTATATTTCGTCACATTGGAATTTAAAAAACACACTTGTCACAAAAATTAAGAAATAATTAAAAAAGGGTCTAGAATTGGAGAAGCTATACGTTTAATCAATAGACAATATTTTGCATTTTAGGATTCCGTTCCACCCCTTCCGCTCCGGGGTTGTGGGTTCGATTCCCGCCTCGAGTCTGGGTGTATTGTCTATATGTATGTATTTATATATTTCTAAACAAATAATATTTGTGTATAACATCTGTTGCCTATAACACAGGCATTAAGTTGTCTACCTTAGGAACAGACGTCCGTGTGTCATATAGTCTTGTATATATCTATTTATATCTATCTGTTATTTATCTTTTATTTATTATTTACCCGATGGACTGATGACTTGGTACGGATCGCAGGAAGCCGTTGGATACAAGCGGCGCAACACTTCCTTTCGTGGAAATTGGTGGAGGAGGCCTACGTACAGTAGAGGAGGTCAAACATAAACCACTTCTAGAATGGGTCACCCATCTATCATCCGGTCACAGCTAGAGCAGTTGTGTTATGTTTTGTGTATGAGTAGTAAGTAGAACAACATTACACAAAACTACTAAGGGATTACTGGATGACTCTGATTTGGAGTGTTTGTATGGTGCGATTCCCCAGAAAATGGAGCATTTTTTATCGTGTCCTTTCTGCCCTGCCACCTGTACGCGGGAGGACCTGATGCGAGCCATAGAGGATGTTGTTCGCGTGGCTGAATTCTGGAACGGAACTATCTGATGCGCCATCGACACGACAGGAAGAAGAACACAAAACTATTCTCTTTTTATTAATGAAATTGAAATAAAGTGATTTCATCATCATTTCTCTTTATCACCGAATCTCCGCATTTATCGCAAAATGCCGTATAAAAAAAGTTCGATAATTTAATTTGCCGCAGCGGTTCTACTAATAACATAACGGCTTTTTAGACTCACGTGTCAGATATATCGAGATTGCCCAACTAGTTTCGAACCCTTCCAGGGTCCTTCTTCATGAGCTCGCTATTCTGGTGCGATATTGCGATATTGCGACGAGTTTCCCCGTTGTAATTTGAACCACAATCGCATGGACGCGTGTGATGCATGACACTCCGGGTCCTCCTAGTGGATCACTGTCCTTTGGTGAACGCAGGATATTACGTATCTTCACAGGAGGACGGAATATATCTACACGATCTACACGTGAGTATAGACAGCCATTTATATATTAACGACAGATCGCACGTGTAATACTAAGTTTTTATAAGTATACCGCCACTTATGACAAAAGATGGTGATCGGTGTGCGTGGTCTGTTTGGCAATTTCCTAATACCTGCGTTGTAAAGTATAGTCAGTTTGTAAGTCAATACATTGAGTAATACCGGTAACTGGTACTGGTACTACTTATAGTTCTTTTATGCCGGCGCCAGACATAGTTTTATTTGAACGACCATTTCAATAATCATGTAGTGTGGCCGGGGACTTTGTGTAACTGCGCAAAGTTTTGTATAACTTTGTAGTCTTCAAGGACAAAAATGTACAAACACTTTGAGCTACGTCTGACTCCGGCAGTAACTGGATTTCAATGTGCTTTTACATTTAATACTTACGTACTGAGCAACGGTAATTAGGAATACTGTTGATAAGTACGTATTTATATATACGCGTATTTATGTATAACTTATGTTGAAAGAATCAAATTAAATTTAATTTTGGCAAAAAGTTATAAGTTTTTTATGTATATATAACACCGGAAATCTCATGCGATAGCGAAGATTTATTTTCGTTATATATCATGACGGAGGGAGTTAATTTATTTCGCTCATTAGGAAAACGTTCACGACTCACTCCCGATAGAGTGAACGATGACAAGTCAACCGGTCCCGCGGTAATCGATTGATTCCAGATAATATTTATTATATTTTTTGCCGCAATGTTAACCAATTGGTCGTGTGGACAAATATGGATTGATTTGTAATCGCGAACGGAATCAGCAATGAATGGACTTTAGAATCCCGTAGCCGTAAATTAAAAATTCTTGCCATAGTACTAGACTTGTCGTAAGGCGGAATAAGACTGGTTTTTTTTTTTTTTAATTTTTAGAACATAAGCTTAGCACACGGACGGAATGCCCAGCAAAGGGGTTACGTTAATTTTATCGATGCAATAAAAATATGTTATAATCGTGTCCAATAGAGGTAACAATCCTAGTATTGTAAAAATCTGAGTTTTAACAGAAAACAGAAACCAAATAATACTCTTTGCTTAGCGTTGTTTTTTGTGCGGGTAAGTATAGCTGAAAGTGTTGGAGAGGGTAAAAATAAATTATATCTCAATATTTTTTTTACACATTTTCTTAACGTATACTCTCAAACCTGCATCTGGGTCATGAGCACGGGTGTAACTAATGCCATATCAGCCATAACAATGATACAGGGCCCCACAACATACATAGGTATGTAACCCCTAAGTCAGAAAAAGATCTTTTGTTTTTTCGGGTTAAGCGAGGTTTGAAGCACTTACTTGGAGCCCCCTAACACATTTTAATACAGGGCTCCTCTAAGGCCAGTTTCGTCACTGGTCACAAGTTCTAGGCACAGCTATCGTTCCTTCTTCTGCAAGGCAATGGTCCACTGTGACTCCATCCATGAATTGTTAAGAAATTTGTCTCGTTAATATTTTATGTGTCCATTATTGAATCCTCTTTGAAGCATAAGGGTTGTGGTAGGAGTGGGACCAACTGAGGAAATTCCGCGGATGTTTTAGGAACTTCAGTCCACCTTGTCCAAAGTTGACCATTTTTTTTTTCGAAAGCGTGTAATTATAGTGACATCTGATGCATTCAATTTGGTACAATTTCAATTAACGTGGCGGTCGCATTCGTTCCGCGACAATGATCGGATTGATTGAGATAACATAGACGCGTTAACGAGACCGCACGCAACCGTCGAAATGTTGAAACAACTGAAGCGTTAATGCGTTAAGAGGTAACGGTTTATATTCAAGAGTTAGTCGTTTGATTTATTTCGTGTTGAAAGTAAATTGTTTATGATTTCAGAGATAAGTGATTGATTGATAAGAAACTAATGCCTTAATTTTGTTAAATCAGTGAAACAACTGAACCGCTAATGCGTTAAGAGATTAACGGTCGATAATCAAGAGCTAGGTCGTTCAATTTTTTTCATGTTGAATGTGAATTGTTTATGATTTTAGAGATAAGTAAACATTGATTGATAAAAAGACGAATTTAGTTAAAACTGAAGTATTAATGCGTTAATCGGTTAACGGTTAACATTTTAGAGTTAGTTCGTTTGATTTATTTAACGTGTAATGTAAATTGCTTGTGATTTTAACGACGAATGAGAGTTGTTTCTTAATAGTGTCTGAGCTTCACTATATGATAAAGATGACTGAATTATATGCGTGAATGCGTTCGCGTGCACGCCTTTATTATTATTTTTTTGGAAAGTTGAAACATTAATGCTTTAATGATTTCTTTTAACGCATTAACGCTAAAAAAGTCATTAACTGTATTTTAACCGATGAGAGGAGTCATTTTAGGCAATGAATAATACTAGTAAAGCTGTTGGCGATAAATAGTGTCCATCTGACTGGCTAATTCATTGGAAAAGCTCTCCCATAACGTAGGAGGCAAATTAGTGTCCTGTCTGCGCAGGCGCATCCCTAATCTATTTTAAACACTATACGTTCCGTTTTACGATCTCGTAAATGTTCACCTGCGAGGACTGTCGTGGTGACAAGTGTTAAATACAAATTTAATTTAATTTATTTATTTGAACTGTTAATAAATTTATTTTATAATTTAAAAATTAAAAAATATTATTTAAAGTGTATGTATCTAAAGTACTGGAATGATTGTAATCCATTTTTTTCTGTATATTTAAGCGCGTCACTAAATAGTTTATTCTTCATAATACCTAAAGATATCTGTTTAAAGACACAAAAATTACCGAAGACTTTGGTTCCAAACTTTCAAATCCTATTTCACTATCGTAATAAAAAGATGGCCCATGTACTTTTCCCAGATTCAATTTATCTCCATGCCGAAATCCATCAAAATTGGTTTAGCGGTTCAGGCGTGAAAACGAAACAGACAGAGTAACTTTCACATTTATAATATGAATATATCCGTATGTATAATTAAGAAGAACATGACGTTTTTCTACGTGGCGCTACTAAGGACGTAGGTTCCCAGCGTAAATGATGGGAAAAAAAATATGTTTTTTTTTATTTCAAGTTCTCCTCAACGGTTTGATATTAATTATCGCCGAATTTCATCCGCTAGACGAATATTATTGTGGAAGTATGCTTCGGGTATAAACTACGTTGTGTAGCAGAAAACGTGATCAACTCACGTGAAATCAAATGCTGATGGGAAGTACTTAGTAAGAAGAAACAACTTGTATCTTGATATCGGATACTATATGATTTTTTTATATAAAGGAAAATTGAGGAATGCTTAATATTCATTCTTGTGTTTTATAGATAATTTTTCCTTTACCGATTAATATATTTTTTATTTGAACATATCAAAATAATTTAGGCACAACTGTAGCCTTTCGGAAAAAGTGAAAATATTATAAATATAAATAATAATAAATAAATATATACAGGACTATATGACACACGGACGTCTGTCCCTAAGTAAGACAACTTAATGCCTGTGTCATAGGTAACAGCCGCCTGTTATACACAAATATTTTTTTTTAGAAATATATAAATACGTACATATGGATAACACACCCAGACTCGAGGTGGGAATCGAACCCACGACCCCCGGAGCAGAAGGCAGGGTCACAGCTCACTGCGCCAACGGGCCAGTCAATAAATCTAAGGATGTAAGTTTATTTTATTATATTGCTTGTTTAATCATGCTATACTTGTAGAATGTATAAGGTCCAAATCTATCCCTCAGGCGTCACAACGCACTGAGAAAACATACCCCAACCTCAGGAGAAATCAGAGCGCTCACGCATTTAGCCATGGCGGGGTTAATACACTCTGCTGGTCTTGAGAATGAGCTATAAGCTGAGCCTGTTGCAGTCGATCTTAGTGGTCGCAGTTACGATAGGGCCTTTGGTCTATCTAAACATTAGGATTAATAAAATGAAATATCAAGCAGATAATTTGAATAGTTCAACAATACCAAATCTCTAAAAAAAATCGGGGTGATACTTGATTCCGATGGGTTATGCCTCAATCATCCCTAATAATTTCTATCTTAGAGCAGGATTCGACTGTATTTAAGATGAAAATATTCGTGCTCCACCCACAGGAGGCAAGTCCTTTTCGTGTCACGCTTTTAATCAATGCTGATGCAACCCGCGTTGACACTAAGGAGGGTCCGATGTGAGTCCAGCACGAATATTTTCAAAGTCGAATCTTCGACTCCAGCTGTTCAAAATGTTCCAGCTAGGCCCTATAAAATAAAGTATTAACGTAAAGTTCCAGTTTAGCAGGCCCATTAAGTCCAATAGTCATAGCGTAAACGAGGTTGTAACTTAATTAATGGCCGGCACTTGACTCGATCGCTAACCTATGATGGGGTATTCGACCTCGTAATACAGTGGGTCCCGATTAATGTCACTGAGTAATATTAGTCGTGAGATTGTCAGACATCGTGGTTCCGGCTTTTAAATATGGGTTCGGACCACCTGGTACCCTCGCAAACCCATCGAAACGCGACAACAATACCATCACTTGATGTGTCAGCATTGCTGCCACTTCACCCCGATCTTATATGAGAAAGAGGTACCAGTACCCGGACGCGCCAGCTCGGCTAGTAGCGTGACGTTACCTCTAATTAGAGAGACAGGATTAAGGGAAAGGGATGGAGTAAAATGATATAAAGGTAGATGGGGGGGAGACAAAGGATGCGGATACTATTGTCACTGACAATGTAGGGGGAGTGACAATAGCAGCTAGGATGCTCTGGAGTCGCGTGCCCTGTAGTGGATTTGACCAGCTATCGGACAGGCAAAGTAAGATCCACCTCCTAGGAGTTTTAATAAATAACCTCTTGCCTTTGAATCTCACACCATCGTCTAGGTAGCAAATCTCAACTTGTAACAAAGATGATGATGAAAGAGGAAGGAAAGGAAGGAGTGCCTGGGGGCGCTGGTGTATTTTCTCCCTCTGCTACGCCATGGACTCGACATCCATTCAGCGAAGCCATGTAATTCTAAGTACACTATTACTCCTTGAATCAAATAATTGAAGATAGAATCAATAAAGAAGACTAAATGTTTTTTGATGTCGAGCATTTAAGGCTGCAAATGATTGCATATGCCACAAATTCAAGCTTAGGTTATAAATCTCACAAAAGAGCAGTCCGATCTCCACAATACTTTAGGAGATGTCTGCACATGTCATGACAAATTGTATTCTACATCCATCAAATTTTCTTGCTGATGTTCGATTAGTCTTTCGCCCCTATACCCAGTTCCGACGATATATCGTCCGTCCGCATCGAGAGCAGCACCGGCGACACCAACACGCTGAACACGTTCTGGATGCAGAGCGACGTGGACCTGTCGCGGGGGCTGGACTTCTCGGACCGCGGGCCGGTGTACGCGCGCTTCACGCACCTCAACCACCGCGAGTTCCAATACGTGTAAGTTTACGTAGTAATAGCGGACCCGGCAGACGTTGTCCTGCCCGAACATTGGCTTAGTCTTGCTATTGAATATCAAAATATAGCGCCATCTATTGATCGCTTACACCACCAACTATGGCCCGGTGTACGCGTGCTTCACGCACCTTAACCACCGCGAGGTCCAATACGTGTAAGTTTATGTAGTACTAGCAACTACCTGCTTGACAAATTTCATCTGTGTCCGTCTCGCGGTTTTTCGACATTTCGTGTTAGGTGACCTTTCGCTCTTACACAGGGTGACTGGGGAGACACTTAGGATACTGGAGGGTCTGACATTTGATGATCATTTATGAAGAAAAATTTTGCTTGTCATACATTACGTTCATTTCTAACAAAAACCCTTAGCAAAATTCTCATTAAGTAAAAACTGTCATCCAAAGCACTTTCTTGGTCGGCTATACGCAACGCATGGACATAGCGTGAGGTCACTAGGTTAGGCGACATGTACAGGCGCGCAGAAGGGGGGGGGGGGGGGCTTCTTTGTAAGGAGGGGTAACTTTCTGGCATCCCCAAGTCATAAAAGGCAAGGTAATTGAATTTGTTATTGGTCAGCGATTTTTGAGAAATCAACAAAATTCGAAATATATAAATAATAATAATAAATATATACAGAATTAGATGACACACGGGACGTCTGTTCCTAAGCTAGACAACTTAATGGCTGTGTTATAGGTACCAGCCGCCTGTTATACACAATTTTTTTTTGAAATATATAATTACATACATATGGATAATACGCCCAGACTCGAGGTGGGAATCGAACTCACGACCCCCAGAGCAGAAGGCAGGGTCACTGCCCACTGCGCCAACGGGCCAGCCAAATACATATGCATTGTTATACATCGAGGCGGTCGTGGCCTAATCAATTGTCGGTATTGGAATCGATCGCTAGGTTAAGTTGCTCTTGCTGCGACCGAGTGATAGGTGGGTGACCCATTTACTTAAGTTTTTAATTTTTTGTCATATAATGTAATTCATAATTGTGTAAAGAAAATTCTATTAAAGACACAGTTCAGGTTGAGATGCAGCTAGAATTCGGAATAGTGTTGCTAAATTGGCAGCAGATTCGGATTAAATAGTGTGGAGTTAACACAGTGTAGAATTTTTATCTACCCACGTTATCTATTTACAACCTACTGGAAGACATCGGCTTGGCAAGAACTATTGTGAGTTTTTTATTGAGAAGGATATCATTATAGGATGTGGAACACACCGGATCTGGCTGAACAAGGAAGGGAAGACGGATAGTGAAGTTGAGTGTTGGTGACCACCCCAAAGGGATCCTTTAAGCCTACACCTGGGTCGCAAGACCAGGCACTGCTTTGGTTACTTCGAATATGTTCCAATATTATGATTTATGGCATCAAAACTCTGAGCATAACGGGGCCTCATAATATCAGCCTCGATGTACAAAATGGTATATTTTTTAATAAAATTGAAGAATGTTTACAAAGATTTCTATTTTAAAATAATTAATATGAAATTTAAAATATTTTTACAAATAACTAACGAATATAAATAAATAAATAAATATATACAGGACTATATAACACAGGGACACGTATATTTATAGAGCGCTCGGTTCGGTGGTCTATAAGCTGAGATGATAACAAAATCGTCGCCTTCGAAATGTGGTGTTGGCAAAAGCTATTAAGTGCACCTAAGACCGTCATGGGCACCATGCAGTCCATATTAAAGGAACCTAACATTACCACACGGCTCTTCACCCTCCTGATCGGGCAGATGTACATGGGCGTCAATAGGCACTTAGCTGCCAGCTACCTGCTCGTTTGACCCTTGTAACATTGCAAAAATTTAAGTTTATATGTCATAAATTAATGAATAAATTTAACCAAGACATATTTTGACTAAGGTGTACAGAAATTGAAGTTACGTCGTAAGTAAGGGCATGTAGAGTTAGAAACCCGATTCTAAAACAGTTCTGATAACTTTTTGACAGTGCGAGTCGTATGGTCTCGTCGTGGCAACATGTGATATTACGTTTCGTCATCGCCATCGCTGTGATAATATCATAATTTACTGTTTTCCTCACCTGAGGACAGATGCCTGGAGATCCGCCGCCGTTTCCTTGTGGGACTGTCGCCGGGTTTGCTGGACAGCGGTGTGGGGATGAAGTTAGCAAAACTGAAGTGGAAGTGGACCAGCAAAGGTTAGCCAATGTTTGGCACATTATAGACCAAACATTGGCTATACCAACCAATTGCCCCAGAAGGCCATATATGCCCAGGAAAAGGTCAGATGAGTTGGCTACGCTAGGACTGACGTCGCAGACGTGGATTCAAGCAGCCCAGGATAGGAAAAAATGGTTTAAGAGGGAGGAAGGCTTTCCCCAGTAGTGGAACGCTATCAAAAATATATATAATAAGGTCGTCATGACTACCAGTAAAACACAATCTTATAGTAAATTGTATACAAAGATTGGTATGTTGCAATATTCAGTTACAAGAAAATGGCTGATTAAAACAAAGTTTAAAGTTACGTTAGATAATACGTTACCGCACAAATAGCTCAAGTTAATATTATTTGTGAATCCCTCTTAAAAATATAATGTTTATTGGTAAAAATCGCTTTAACATTCATTGTGTAGTTTAAGGCTTTTACGTAACCGAGACGTCATGGCGACGCCGCTAAGTAATCGTGTGGCTACGCTCCTAAATTAGCGACGTCGCCAAGAGAGTTACCTGTCCTAAATTTTAATATGAATTGTTTGGATACGTAACATGCGACGTCGCTATGGTGTCTCGGTGAGGTAGGGGTCTAAGTGATCTAAGCGTACAAGGCCGAGAAATTTTATATAAGATTAAAATATTATGTAAGATTTATATTATATTATAGATTTTGTGGGAAAGGCACACCAAGGTGGAAGGCTTTCGGCGAGGAATGAAAGGTGTGAGACAGAAGCTTTCTTTCTTTGTAACTAACTTTATTACTTACATGAGATATCTTGATTTTGAAACATCTTACAATTAATATCACTTAGTAACATTAATCGAGCCCACTGTTATACGTGCTTTTCGAAACACGAAGATTGGATATTTGAAAACCAGTGGTAGGATGGGTCACTCATCTATCATCCGGCCGCGGAAAGCGAAACTGCTTAACCGAGCAATCTACTCGAACGCCGTCCACCTCACATAGAGCAGAAAATCAAATAGATAATATTAAATCGATGTCTTATATGTACATATTTGGACTTTGAACACACACACCAGTACACACACATGCAAACAAACACACACATAATATTCCAATAAAAACACACGTAATACATCTTGTCTCAGGATTATAATAATGGTGCTTGAGGTGAGGTTTTTTTAATGCCACTGATAGCATCTGGCAATCAGCCACGTTAGTCTAGAATTAGACAGATAATTAGATAAGTAGATCCTGCAAATACAACTACAAAATATAAGCACTCGTGTGGTCGACCCATTCTCACTCTCTCTACCAGTTCTAGCAAAGCTTATCAACAGGAAGAATCTTCTTCTTCTTAGCGTTACCCGGTCTAGTAACAGTAAACATCCGTTTAGATTGCAGAGAACGTGACCGATTGCCATCTGACGTCATCCTCGGAACCCCAACGATCTCTGCAACCTCACGAGTAATATCACTCATTGACATTAATCGGGTCCTTCCCGCTAGCCTAATCTCGTCATTTAAAGCCGGCAACCAGGTGTCTGATATCTAAGGAAAAAAACTAAGAATTTTTCGATTTTTTTTTTTAATTTTTTCAGTAGCTCTTGCTGCGATCGGATAGATGGGTGACCCATTCTAACACTGGTTTTCAAATATCTAACCACCACGGTGTTTTGGAAGGCACGTCAAACAGTGGGTCCCCATTAATGTTGCTGAGTAATATTCATCGTGAGATTGTAGGGATTGTGGGGAAACCGGGGATGACGTCAGACGGCAGTCGGTCATCTTAACTCGCCCCACAGCCACATACACTGCAATTTAAGCGGTCTGCGGTACAACATGACACTAGGTAGAAGAACAATGTATATTAATGGGGTTGGTTCGGTACAAACCACCCATGGAAACATCGCGGCGCTTGTGATAAAGTTTGGAAGGTTTATAGTTCTATGTATATGTTATAATTATGTATCATCGTCATCATCTACGGCCCTCTTTACCCCCATTGCTGGTATACGCCTCTCCCCGTAGGAACCATCTCATTCCGGTCCTGGGCCAATCCGGTCTATGTTCGACCAAAAGTGGAAGTAATCGAAAAGGGAAAGGTAAAGGAAACAATATTGTAGGATGATAATTCTATCATTCTATAATATTGATAGATGATAGAATTATCACCTTATAATATTATCCCCATTCCTGTTTCCTTTCCCTTTTGATCGAACATGGACCGGATTGGTCCAGGACCGGAATGAGATGGTTTCTACGAATGTAGTAAACGGTAAGTAACCCAACGTTCGGGCAGGATAGCATCTGCCGGGTCGGCTAGTCTAAAGTTAAGATAACCGATTGCCATCCGACGTCATCCTCGGAACCCCCACGATTTCTACAACATTACGACTAATATCGCAACGTGACATTAATCGGGTCCCACTGTTTTACGCGCCTTCCGAAACACGAGGGAGGTCGGATATCAAATATAAGCCTGTGCTAGAATGGGTCACCCATCTATCACCCGGTCGCAGCAAGTGCAACTTAAACTAGCGATCGACGCAAATGCCGGCAACTGATTAGGCCACCTCCTCAATAAATATGTATATGTATTTATTTAATTAGCGTATAATGTTCTACTGCTGTAATAATAATAATAATTTATTGGCATAAAAAATAAAAAAAAATTACCAAAGGCAAACTCCATCAATTTGGTGAACAAAGGGACAAATGTGGGCTAACACATTAACTCTGTAACAGATTCAGAACATTCTTGTATCTCACCTTCTATATATACATGAAACAGTCAAGTGATATCTATTTATTTAATTTTCAATTAGCAAGGAAACTGAACGATGGCTGACAATTGTGTATGGACCGCCTCCATCCATCTACATTTGAGTAACCGAGTGAAAAACTAATTAGCCGCGCTCTTGCCTCTACGCATTAACTCTAACAGATTCAGCACGTTTTTCTATCTCACCTTCTTTAAATATACATGAAACAGTCAAGTGATATCTATTTATTTAATTTTCAATTAGCGGGGACACTGAGTGATAGCTGACGATTGTCTATGGGCCGCCTCCATCCATCTACATTTGAGCAACCGACTGAAAAACCAATGAGCCGCGATAATATCTGTCGCGGGTCGAACCTGGTCCAGATTGGCTCAAGACCGTAAGGAGTGGTACGGGCGAAGACCGGCCTTTGCCCGGCAGTTGGAGAAACAGGGCTGTGAATGATGATGATGGATATCAATATAAACTTGCAAAAGCCCGTAGATCTCCTTAATATAGCACTATCAAAAATCTGTTCTTAGCGGATGGCTGATAACTGTAAGCTTCCCCCTTGTCAAATTTCACCTTTCATTATTCGTCATTAGCTTTCACTTTTATATATATTCATAGAAGAGTCGATCGCGCAATCGCGCAGCGATCGTCCGTCCGCTTTTTGTCTACTCGCAACAGAGTTATGTTTCGCTCGTTAGGAATGATATTCCGTCGGAGGAGTTTGACATTTATGGTTTGGTTTCCATGAGTGATCACCAGCGCTCATAGGCAACTGCAAGAAAAAAAATACAAAAATAAACACAAAAATCTTTTTTTAACTCTCGTGGAAATGAAAGCTAAATGCAAATCATATTAATCAAATATACATTTACGCTTTAAATATTTTGCATATGCTAAATAATGTCTTAAGCATTTAAGGCACCCAAATATGGAGGTCCAATTATCTTTTAATTTTATTAACGACATATTTAACACATGTATATAATTAACGAGTAATTAACATACAAGCCAATTATATAGTACTAATTAAAATGTATTGAAATAAATACAATTCACTAAATGCATTTAACTTTATAAGTCGTATACGGAGCTTAAAACAAACACAACTATTTTTTGTGCACGGGCTTGAATCAGCATTATATGCCGCAAAAGTCCATATTTTACGTACGTATACCGAACCGTACGTTACGTAGATACCTACTGATCTGTATATAAAAGTAGCAGATGCTACTGTATTACAGGCAGACATTAATTAGAAGAGCAGAGATTAATTTGTTGTAATTTTATTAGAATTATAAGTATCTATTTGTAGATACTTCTATTATTCTTTACCCTCTAGTCGAGCGCTAACAAATAACAAAGATTAAATATACAAAAAACCACCTAATCAACTAAATTAGCGTTTTTTTTTATAATAATCCTTTTTTTCCTGCTAATTAATTATTATACCCATTCTTTTAAAGCCATTTTTGTAAGCAAAATTGGATCAAACGCTTTATTATCAATCATAATATCTAGCCGGTTGATTTTCCATCCCGTGAATCATCTGGCCGTTTTCTTATCTCATTCAATTTTGGTTTCATTTATGCAGGCACATTGAATAGCGTGGAATCGTATTGTTCAGTGTCTATCTCCAGTAAAATGAAAACAGAAAAAAATGGCATTGTTCGGTACTCCAGCTGGGAATCTTTGATCAATAGGTAAATCAGTAAAATTGTTTTAAACATATAACGCTTTTTATATTACTAGGGGCAAACTTGCTGGCTGTTAGTGGTAGTTAGACAAACTGTTCATTATATCCTTTACTCCATACCTTTCCCTTATTCCTGTCATTCTAATTTGTAGGCAGCGCAATGCTTGTAGCCGAATTGGTCTGGCGCGTCCGGGTACCAGTACCTCTTTCTTACATAAGATGAAGCTCGTTACAATAACTTGTTTTACTTATGATAACTTTTATCCCCTATTTGAGAGACTTAGCCATCGTTCGCACGAGAGGACTCCTAATACAAGCTTTTAATTTAAGCTTAGTAAGAGGGGAAAAGGGAATATTAGACATACCTAAAAATCCTAATATCTTTTTTTTTTTAAAGAAGTTCTTAATATAGTGTATAATTAACTGTACGTCTTGGTGGATGAGCGGGTCACCCAGCAATAAGGGCATGCGCCTTAAAAATTGAATAAAGCTATTTTTAATTTTTTTTAATAACAATTTTTTTGTAGATATAAATACATACAAATTAGAGGCAGAAACTAACCCACAACCCCCAGAGCGGAAGGCAGGATCACTGCCATCTGCAACGAGCAAGTCTACATATCCCGTCGTCGGCCCCGTGGCGGCGGGAATCCGTCCTGGATTTTCCACACGTAAAAAAAAAAAAAAAAAAAAGCCTAGAGTTCGGATTAAAAATCAATTGCAGTAAAACTAAAATGATCATTATAGATCGAGCCAAAAATAATTCTCTAGAAATCACACAGATTGCGAACTGCGAGGTCGTCCAGTCCTACGTATATCTTGGAAGTTTAATCTCGCACAAAAGTGGTTGCACAGATGAGATAAAGCGTCATTCAGCAATCACAAGAAATGCAATGGTCAGGCTGAAGAAAATATCGAAAAACAGGCGTATAACAAAGTTACGAAGATCCGGCTGGTCCAAACGCTTATATTTCCCATATTTCCATATGCCGCGGAGACATGGACTTTGCGACGTCCGTAAGTTCAGATTATTGTAAGTTATTTATTTTTATAAATAATTTAGTAGGACAGTCCGCGTTAGTCTGCCAAACAAACACTTTTTAATTATAAAAATTAAATTTCCACGCAAACGAAGTCAATGTGGTGCAGCCAGTTTGTTTATCTAGATTTAGAATACAGCCAGAGGGTCTAGCATTCTCGATAGTTTTACTTATCTTTAATTCGAAACCGAATGTCAAATGAAACGTTAATGCTACCATTTTACTCAACGTAGTTACTAAATATTATTAGCACGAATAATATCAGAAGTCGCACTTCATTTAAGTCGTGTAAAATGGAAGCACGAACCCTCATTTGACGTTTCATTTTGAACGTAAAAGTAAGTAAAACTATCGTGAATGTTCGTGCTTCGCTACAAAATTGATGATTGAGGCACCTATTTCCAAATAATTATTTTACTAATGTGGTCTGCCGACATTTAATTTCTTAAAGATGTGGCCTGCCTGCATCTCATTTTTAATGTTGTAGTCCTTGCCTGTCAAAATTCTCTTCTATTATAATGCAAATTAGTTGATAGTTAAAAGTAATAATACTTACAAATATCTTCCTTTACAACAGTGTTATCTAAAGCAACATGGATAACTAATGAGCTCCATTTATCATAGACAACTAATTTTCTGGAAGCAAATAGTTTCTTATATTATATTTTCGTATAGTACACACACACACACATCATTATTAATAATTCAGAAATATATAAAATTTGAATATATGTGCAAAGGACTTTTTTGTGGTGACACACTCAATTGTTGGTGCATTAAATCGCCTTGCATGCTCTCCAATTGGTGTTCTATCAGCTCTTATTACGATTTTGTGATTATCAGTTGGCATACGATCGAGAGCAATTTTAAACAATTGGCGCGCCTAACCAATACGGCCGCAGACGAAAAGGACTGGAGATATTATGCTAGCTAGGATGTTGCAATTCACACTATTCAAGCGGGTGCTACGCACTTGAAGCTTCATCACTTTATAGAAAATGCTTCACAGGCAAGAAGGACACAGCAGTCAAGGCAGAGAAGCTTAATCTGTGCTTTGCATAAATCCGGAAATAAAACTAAGGGATAGCATGTGCAGTATTGGAATCCGAATGCCACACTGTTACCAAAGCAAAATACTGTACTGATTTTATGTTGCGTTAGTGTCACTAAAACTCTAAAACCGCTGGACGATTTGAATTCAATCTGATTTGTTTTACAGGTATTATTTCAAAAATGGCCTAAATAAAATAATAAATACATACATAAGACTCCATGATACACGGACGTCTGTTCGACAACTGTAGACAACTTAATGCCTGTATTATAGGTAACTGACGCCTGTTATACACAAATATTTTTGTTGAAATACGTACATATATATAATACACCCAGGTTCGTGGCGGGAATCGAACCCACAACCCTCGGAACGGAAGATAAGGTAACTGCCAACTGCTCTAACGGATCAGTCTTAGAAGAAAAGAAAGAAAAATTGCTGAAGCATGAAGTCGTTTGCTACTACGGAATATTTCCAATAAACGTCGTTCTTCCCTAAAATAAATTTATAATAAATTATTAAAAACATAACTGACCACTTCAGCTGCACATACGTCTGCAGTCCGACGGTGAAGTCATTATAAACGACAAGGTTGGTTCCATTATTATTTAAATTGGTTGCCATTTTATATGAGAGTTGAAGAAAACAAAGCGGCCCAAGTCGCTGGTACAAGCTAGTAGTTATAAATATATTAAAAAAAAACTTTTTAACAGAAAAACCTCTAGAAACTTCTTACCTCGCACAATACCCCTGTGGAATCAGTTGCCTGCTTCGGTATTTACGAACGGGACCTTCAATAAAAGAACATACTCATTTCTCAAAAGCCGGCAACGCATCTGCGAGCCCTACGGTGTTGCAGTTGTCCATGGGCGTCGGTTTTGGTGATTACATCACTGAATTCACACGGCCGAAGTCACAGGCTACAGCTAGTAAATTCGGCAAAAGGTGAACTTAATGTTGAAAGCACCTTGAATTTGGTCTCTTTTATGTGTATTATTGTTTTAAATACTAGGTAGGCTTTATCTTCTTCTTCTTCCTAGCATTATCCTGTTCTAGCACCAGGATCTGCTTAGATTGCAGAGGATGTGGCTGTGGAGCGAGTTAAGATGACCAATTGCCATCAGACGTCATCCCCGAGACCCCTAAAATACAATCTCACCATGAATATCATTCACTGTGATTAATCGAGATCCACTATATTACGTGCCTTCCCGGAGGAAGTCGAATATTTGACAATAGTGTTAGAATTGGTCATCCATCTATCACCCGGCCGCGGTAATTTCTTAGGAGCTACAACCTTCTTTTAGTATTCGTTAAATAAAAGTTTTAAAGAAGATTAAGGTCTCACATTTGATATCCGAATCAAACCTAAGGTTGAAAGGGAAAATATACAGAGACTAGCAGAATTAACGGAAGACAAATAAAAAAGAGAACACAAAATATATAATTTTATTTTTAAACAAATAATAATTAAACATATCGAAAAAACAATCAAACCAACGTTGACACTAATTTTAAATACCATACCCAGAGTTTAATTTAAAAAAAAAAAAACTAAACAAAATTAATTTTTCTAATATTTCGTAATGAGAGTCGAAAATTTTAGTAGTGATGGTTTACAATGTATTCAACGAATGTTTAATATCGATACGAACCGTCATAAAAGCTAAAATTTTCAACATTACGAAATCTAAGATAAATGCATCATCTTTAGTTTTGTTTTTCATTAAACTTTAAATATGGTGTTGCAAATTAATGTCAAAACATGTTAATTCTATTGCCGTTTCATGCCTGATTATTATTTGTTTAAAATTAAAACTAACATTTTATATTCTTCCTGCCTTACATGGTTCTTCAATTCTGCAAGGGTGTATACCCATTTTATCTACTTCTTAACATCAGGTTAAAAGATAAAATAAAATATACATTTTGTCTTTATTAATCACATGTATAGGTAAAATCAACTATATAAATCAATTTTATAGCTACTAATCTTTAACAATTGATTATAAGCAACACATCAACAAACAACATACAGATTTGTGTGAACGACATACAGAAACATACAGATATATGGAAACAACATAGGTAACAAAGCTTTGATCACATAGAGTATTTATTAAATGCCTTAAGGTGAAATTATCTTAACGTATACGTCGCAGGTCAATAGCTTAATTAGCCGTTCCATTAACAGACAAGCCTCTATACGAATCCCAATACTCAGAGGAGTGGGTAAAGGTGACGTCAAAGTTAGCCAAGTGTTCGGTAACGATGACGCGAATTCCATAATTGGGCGGTGAAAACGGATAGGTAAAATTGAGACGAGCGCTTCGTTACGCTGCCTCTGTTTCAAATTTTGTCAATTAGGCAAATACAATGCAAAGAAATAGCCAGCCCGTTTATTAACTTTTGTAACAAACGCTACGCGCAAATATCATTAAGGAAACTAGGAATTTGATTGAACGACTTATTAAGCTAGTTGACTGTGACATACATAATATATATACATTCAGATCCGGTTCACGGCCAATAGTAACTGCAAGACGATTCTAACAATAAAGTCTAATAAAATTACAATTTACATTCCAAAAATATTCCCACTTCTCCGTATTTATTATGCTTTCGAGGATCCAAAATTCTTTTCATACAACAGTTACGGAAAATATTAATAATAAAATATACTTAAATTAGTATGTACTTTACAACTTCATATATTCTACAAACAAATATACAAATAATGTTCGATAAATAATACTACTTATTATTAATAATGCAAGCAAATGTATTAAATTAACTGCTTTCTGTTAATTCACAAGGATAATATATTTATCATTATACAGATTTTAAACGCGCGCCGGACGGTTGTTTATGGTTTATTTATTGTTTATGGTTATTAGCACAATTTTACACTGCACAAACTCATTATTATTACAATTTCCCAACCTCAGAGCAGCATCAAAATCAACTTTCTTCAATTGCAGATTAAGTCCTCATTTCGACAAGAGCTTTTTTTACCGTGCGTTGAAAAAAAGCTTTCAAATAGATAAAAAGCAGAAATATGTATTCCCAAGTTTATGATCATCCGGCAGTGCTTTTTAACGCGACACTTTTTTATCGAACAATGTGTTATTGTCAACGCTATATATTTATATACATATACGATATATTTTCATATCAAGGACACTAACTTTAACGCAACGATTTTTTAACTCTCGTGCAAATAAGGCGTAACATAACATTTGATTGATATTTGTTATCTGCAACTATTAATATAAATGCAATATAAATATATCTACTACACTACAACAAATGCAATTCTGAGTAAAACCTCATTATGGTCATAAATTACTTTTCTAGTAACTTTATGGCAAAGTATATTTACGAAATTGTCAATTGTATAGGGATGTAACAAAGAATAATATATGTAATTATGGCAACACGAAATTTTCTGTAGCAACTAGCAGAGGAACTTGAATTCTATCAAGTTAAATTATTTTGATTCTTTCATTTAGTACAACAAAATGAAGACGATATTAATGCATATAAGTGTAATTTACAAAAGTATCATTAAATATTAGAAAAGGAATACTGATTTTGGTTTATACTAAACTCCGGTCGTCGAACAGAAAGAATTTCGTACAATGACCCCTCACTACTTGTCTCTCTCGCTCGCAAACAACAAAAAGGTTTACGATCTATGCGCTGGACGGTGTCCGCCCCTGTATGAGCGAGAGAGCAATATTCTCGTGCGCGAGCGAGAGAGACAAGCAGTCAGTGGTCATTGTACGAATTTCTGTCTGTTCGGCGGCCGGACTGGAGTTTACATTATTGTTCATAGTCTATAATTGCATTAAAAGTTCTTTTCTAAAGCTTTTCCATGTAAATAATAAATATACAAATATGTATATATTTGAAAAATAATATGGGGGCCGGGATTTGCGACCCAAAAGATCAAACAAAATATCTGAACTCTGAATATAATTGATACTTATTTTCTTAACTGCAGTTTTGTTGGTACAAAACTTTCAAATAATATATAGACCGTGTTAAAAATTAAACTCTAAAATATGAAGAATACACGAAGTAACATCTCTTTTGGGAGAAAAGTTGAAAAAGTGTCCGACACTATAGCTTCGATAGTAGGTCCAAACTCGTTCAGAATGGCGCTGGTGTAGACAAATGGTATTGTATGAGTGTAGCAATAGTATAAGAATTGATCAAAAACCTTCCAAAACGGCTCGACATGGTATGAAGGTAACGATGAATTGACCAATTTCCTTTCCTTAAAAATTTACCATTATGTTGATGTGGCGCCTCCATATTTACGTAATTCGTCGGATTTTAATATACAGAGATGTTACCGCTATATATACTCTCCATGATTTAAAAGAACAATGTATTTCGTGGCACTTGAAGGAATGCATATAAAATGTTTACTTTATATACTCTGAGTATATTTTATAAAGAGTTTATTATATAGATCTCAATTTAATTTCATCTATTTACAAAAACTAAATATGTTAAAAATATTTGTTCAAAATTATCTTTGACTAGATAAATAAAACTTAGTATTAAAACTTAAATCTTACACACTATCAATGATTGCACCAATTACCATGATAACTATCGTACAGTGTAATAAATATTTGATTACAGTATACATATAATGCGAAATACAAATGGCACCTTTTTTTTAATCCAAGGCATGGCACTGAATATAAAACTTGATTTGAGACGAATTTTTTAGCATTCCATGGATTCACCGTGCGGGTGCCGGGTCCATCACGTTGCAGAGGAAGGAACCATAGCAGTGCCCGGGACAATTGTTTTTTTTTTTAATTGTGGAATAAAGAGAATTAAAAAAGAATCATCAAAATTGGTTCACCCAGAAGAAAGTTCTGAGGTAAAAACCATAAAAAAAAACAGTAGAATTGTAAACCTCTGCACTTTTAGAAGTTAGTTGAAAATGTAAATTAATGTAATATTTTCTTATTTTCAGATGTTTGTATAGATGTGGGCGTGCCAATCAACAATTGGTCGTCGGGTGTTGCTTGTTGTCCGAACTGCCGACATGAACTCCAAGTATCACTGGCCTGTACCAAGAGTCATGCACAGGCCGTGACACCTGTCACCCCTCCATTCACCCTCCAGCCGACATACTTGCCACACTCTCCCCTGTATGCTACACCATCCTCACCTATAATATCATCTCCTTACAATGATGAGCTGAGGCGGTTAGCTGACACACTGCGAGCTTTAAGATTGTCAGGGTGGTACTACGGAAATTTGGACTGGCAGGTGTGTTGACTTATTAATTCATCTAATATATCAAATCTGTTTCATTCATAGATAACAAGTACTAGTTTAGTCATGACACTTATTGCTAAAGATTAGAATCTAAGGTATCATAGTTGATTTAGAAAGAAATCCTTCGATAAAATAATATTTTAAATCAATCTGGATTTAATACCTTACAGAGCCGAAAACTTTAAGTACTAATTTACTTAAATTGCACAGATGGAGTATGAATTAGCACTATTATAATTTATAGAGAGGGTGGTGTGCAAATGCTAATATTTTTTATAAAATATACATCATTGCTACTATAAATTATTAAAATTCAACCTCACGCACACAGATGCCAAACAATTTACACACCCATGTATATTAATTGTCAAATAAAATGTTGTTGTACAACGAATTAAAATTTTGTATATAGTTTTAACTAAGCATATTGTACGCAAACCTAATTATAGGTGATTTCTAGTTTCAATAGATCTCTCTGTGGTACGAAAGACTGTAAAAATATCCATTAAATAATAATTGAAATTCTATTTTAGCATTTTGATACTTTATTAATAATAATTGTATTTGTTGCTCTTCAGGGTGCAAGGAGTCTATTAAAAGATGCAAGCGTGGGAGCCTTTGTGATCAGAGATTCCGGAGATAGAAACTTCATATTCTCACTATCAGTACAAACAGAGAAGGGACCGACGTCAGTCAGATTACATTACGAACAAGGCTTTTTTCGGTAAGATATAATACTTAATATTTACTATCTGTGTTTATCTTTAGATAGTACTAGTTAAAACCGGAGACTAGGCCTGTGTGAATTCAGCGATTCTAATAAATTTTAAAAGGGTTGTTAATATTTGTGCCGGGGCTAAGTATTGTTCTAAGAATAAAGTAACTCATTTTATTTCTTGTAACGTCAGCCAATAAAACTCTTGTCGAAATTTGCAGATTACCTGGAACAAATAGGCAAACAGACAAATGTTGTAATTTGTA
>JANCMC010028741.1:0-12279 GCA_024363005.1 Charaxes varanes | reverse complement strand
GAAATAAATATATTTTACACGTTCATATAATGTAATTCGAGCTTTTGTAACTTCCCATTTGTATTGTCACATTAAACTGAATTGTTTGTAGTAAATAACTAACCGTGGAGCGAAGCGACATATTTTATGCAATAAAACTATATTTATGGTACAAAATACGATGCATGTTTTACATTATTACAAATGCTAGCTGTTCCCGTAATTTCGTCGCCCTAAAAAGAAAGAGGACAATCATTATAAGCTTGTGATAGCCCTTAAACTTCTGTAAGCTGACCCTAGTGAAGCCATAGATGTAGCAGAAGATCGACACAAATGGGGTAAAATGATCCGCATATAAAAAGTCATGTGACGTCACGACCTTCAGCATTGAGGAAAACGACGCAAGGACTCCTCCACCTACGTGAATAGTATTATTAAGCCGTGGTTTCCCTTAAAATGGATGTACTTCCCCATTAAACCTACTAATTATATTGCCATATTTCAACCTGCAAAACTTGTTAGTAATTTTGTAAAGGCTGAACAAAAGAGATCCAAATATTCGGGACAGATTGTATACATATTGTCAATATATCAATTTGCATTAAATTATGAGATTTTACTATACAAACACAATATTTAGATGCGAATAAATAAATGTTTAACTGTGAGTTTTTCAGGATATTGAAATATTGCTTATTGAAGACAACGGGTCTCCTTGACTCGTTACGTCGTGACCGCTGTACCGCTATTTCGAGTAACCACGTGTTATAAGAGTGCTTGCTTATAACTTTCGCTCAGATTCCACAATAATAAGAATGTACATAAAAATAATGAAATGCCCGCGTTGCGTAATGCCGCCATTACTAAAATGGCGTGTCGTATATTTAAACGACTTACCGAACCAGGAGCCAATTTCGTATAGAATTTTCTGTTTATATTAAATATAGACGCACGATATCACGGATGCTTTTAAACATATTTCTGTTATACATTTTTATTTTAATACAGTTATCTATCTTGGTGATGCTATTCAATTTGATGGCAATATCATTATCGACGTCAAAGCTATAAAGTTCACTTTAATAGAAAAATATCGACATAATTCTAATCACTTACGTGATGTATATTGAGATTATATTATCCCTGCCCGTATTAATCTTTCAAGACCCTTTGTTGTGTAATAAGGTACTCAAGATAAGAGGCACTATATTTCCTGAAGGCAAACAGCTTTGATAAACCAAGGTTTTTTAACGCTTGATTATTAATATTAAATACACTGAAATTATGACTCGCAGATACGTTACCGGCCTATGAGTTAGTTTGGGTCGTTGGTTTGAGCTATCGGGAACTCTCACAAACCTCTCAAAACTTGATAAAAATACCATCAATTGAAGTGTCAGCAATGCTGCCACTTAACGCCTATCGTATGTGAGAGGTATGGGAACGCGAAGAACCAATTCGACCACTAGTCATATTTAAAACATCCTTGTTAAAGATATACTCAGTTGTGTTCGGATTAGTTTTAATTAGATATTCCACTCACTCGTTCACCCTTTGTTAATAAAAAAAACTGTTTACTATTGCTATCAATACAAAAGCGTAGGGATAAACAATACGAGCGGCGGGACCATTGTGAATTGTAAAAACATATAAACTCCTACATGATCTCGTACAAGGCAGTACGGCGGCCATAAACACGGGTCATGAAAGGGAACCCTGATCCGGTGGATACTGCAGCATCATTGTTATGAACGTATATACAAGGGTTGATACAGCTTCCTTTCAAAAATAAATCTGATTTAGTTTGTTGAGGACTCTTCTCAGATCGGTGCGCGTTGAAACCTCGAACGCTTCTATTATATGTAGATGTAAAGAAGTGCAATATTTTTTAGAATTTTTGAATAATCTGTAGATTTTTCGTTTCTTCCTTTACCCTTAAACCTTTCTTCTTATAAGGGTAATGAAACAAAACAAACAAAATTATAATCCGTCCTGCGGTTTTGAAGTTCTAGCGAGACGAAACAATTGATTTTTATATATATAAATACAATATAGTGTATACAAGATTTGGTGTCAAAATTTCGTGAATATGTTGTAATTTTATCAATCTGAAGATTTGGTAATTTTATCTCTGAGATATCACACTTATTTTTCAGATCTAAATTTGTAAGGAATCACGTTCCCGAAATTATTTACGGTTTCTGTGAAAGATAATAGATTTTGTGTTTACATAGTAATTTGATATTAGTTATCATAAATATAAAATAAATTGCAGTGTCTTTTTATTTGTATATAGCTGCGTGGTCCTCGGTGTTAAATAATCAGACTAAATAAATAAATATATGACACACGGACGTCTGTGCTTAAGGTAGACAACTTAATTCCTTTGTTATAAGTAACAGACGCCTGTTATGTACACAAATATATATTTTTTGTAGAAATATATTAATACATACGTATATATAACTTTGTACAAATATATAAATACATACATCCAGACTTGAGGTGGGAATCGAACCTACGACCCCCGGAGCAGAAGGCAGAGTCACTGCCCACTGCGCCAACGGGCCAGGCAAGACTCTACATGCTTACAAGATTTCTATTCTAATATGAAAAACAACCGTAGGGTAAAAAAAGAGCTTTTCTTACGATTAAATAAAGTTTGGTAAGGCCAGAATATTAAAGCTATGTTAGATATTTTCTAGTTTTGAGTAACATTTATTCACGTATTAATTGGGATGCACGGCGTATCAATCAATTGAATGTAACTTTGACTTCCCAATAGAAATAATACCTATTCAAACGAAACCAGGATGAGAGCTCCAGTGTTGTATAATAAAACCGAAGTAAGCAGACGACCGCAAAAATATAACCTGTAATCTCGGTCCCTCGGGCGGTAAAAATAATTTATTGACACCAGATATTTCGATATCGCATATCTTATTTGGGTTTTATTAATATAGTTATATTTAGACGCCCTTCTCTTCCGAACGATGGTATACCCGACATTGGTGTCTTTGGCAACCTGTTCGTCAATAATCATACGAAATCCAGGTGCCAACAAGTTATAATAATAAAACAAAAGTATTCGTAATAACTCTATTTGTTAATTAGCCTAATGTGTCCCACGGCTGGGCAAAGACCTTCTCGATCCAAAATCCTCTTTTTTTTTTATTACCAATTATAAAAAATAAACACCTCGGATCCGGATAATCGATACCTAACGGGTGTAATTGGGAACATAAAAGTGTGTAGCCTTCGCCAAATGCCGGAGCCAGACATAGTTCAAAGTGTTTGTACATTTTTATCCTTGAAGACTACAAAGTTCTACAACACTTTATGCAGCTAAACAAAGTCTCCGGCCACACTACATGATCATTCAAATGAAGCTATGTTTTCCGGCATAACGGGTTTAATTGCGAAATTTTCAAAACACAGTTTGGGAAAATTAATATATATTATATAATTTAAATGAGGCAACCCTGTCTGAAAATTGGTTTGCTGAAAGTTTAATGCACCGTACTCCGACATCAAAACATATCTAATATACATAAATGCGTAGTGCGCTTATCGCCCGACTGTGTGAGCGAGAAGGAAATCATATTATAGCCGACGCTTTACAACTTCTATAGTTCAACTTTCTATATATATTCAAAATTCTATATACTGGCGTCCATGGAAATCTGCAGGACCAGGAGGCAAGCAAATGCGTTACCACCTTATTGACTAGTTTAGGCCACCGGGAAGTCCCACAAGCCGAACGAAACGTGACAACAATACCAGCACTTGATGTGACAGCATTGCCGCCCCTTCACGCCGATCTTATGTGAGTAAGAGGCACTGGTACCCGCACGCGCCGGTCCAATTCGGCTTAAAGCGTGGCGCTACCACTAATTGAATTTAAAGAAATATCATTCAATTATCCCCCAAAACTTAATGCATACAAACTTTAAAAAACTGTAACTTTTTTAATAGAAACATATATTTATAAACATATATAGCTTTAAGACTCAGTTAATTTAATATTTCAGCCTGTTATATTATTATATTCTTTAACCTGTCCTTGCGCACCGCCTACTGCACTTCGCGTATTTCCTAAATATTGTGTGGAAGAAATCGCTCTTCAGTGATAATACATCCTTTTGTATCTCTTTTCATGCCTTTATTCTATTATGATTTCATTTGTTTTGTGGTGTACAATAAATCATATAAGTAAATAAATATATTTTGTGACTCTTCATCTGGACATATTCCATTTGCTTGGGCCAAATTATATACGGAGTCTATTTAAAGCCTTTTAGAATTTCCAATGTACACAACATTTCAATTTCATTACGTTCCAATCATAAAATTGAAATGTACACAGAATGGCTTATTACTGGCATTCACATTACGGTGTACCGGACTGATTTTTGTGTAGGTTTGCCTGCGCAGTCCGCCAGCACACTGGTATCTTTTATGGGGACGGGAACCGTAGAAAATATACTGCAAATTGATATTCGATTTTAATCCAGTCGCCTGCCCACGTTCTAATTACTGCTCCACGCTCCGATCTATCTGCACACATAGGTACAGATTGACCTTTCCAGTAACCGTAACGTGGATGCCATTAGAAGTCCATAAATATATAGCCTATTGTCATAAGTAAGTCGCGCGCCGCAGACTATTTCAAATGCATTTGCAACCTCTGCTCACCACTGATGTAGCAGTAACTGATTTGCTATCTTTTAACTCGATTGGTGTTGAAATTGAACCATTGACATAATAAAACGATATCATAAATAATAATAATACTTAATTAATTTCAATCTCTCATTAAAATAAAAACGGGCAAATTGATTCAAAGAGATTCAATTTTATAAGCAAATTTGAATTATCCAATTAATTTATGTATAGAACAGATTCCACCATTTTTCTTAGTTTTATTTTCATTAAAGGTTCGTGCTGTCTTAGTTTTTTTTTAAATAAAGTTATTATGAACTGCATAATGGTTTTTATTTTACTTTTTATTATATATAACAGGGAGCAAACAGGCAGACCTTACGGTTGTTTTGTAAATGAGTATGATCTTTTATATTTTTATTTTTTATTTATTTTTATATAGTAGGCGCGTTGGTATTAAAATTATAACATACTTAAAAAAATATAACACAATTTATTAAAGTATACAAAATATAGAAAACGATTTAATGTTAGTTGAAACAGTATGGGGGCTGTGCAAAATGCGATTTGTATATTAAGTTATTTGAAATTCTTGCTTATCTGCCAAAAGCGTGGTCGGAATCTGCATGCCTTGCACAAAGGGCTTTGAGCTAAAAATTAGACTACGCCAAACGTTTGAACCATCCGACGTTCCATCATCCTTATTGCAAATATCTATACAACTAAATAATATTGAGGCGTCTGTAGGTAAAGTAAAATAAAATTCTTAAAAAATGCTTTTGTCCTCATGTACAAACAACGTATAAAATTTTTGTTTATCTGTCCGTGTCAGCATTTAACAGTAATATCAACAGCAATAACGGTTATTTTTATGAGAATTTACTGATATGCTTTCCACATTATGCAAAGAGGAGATGAGACCCTGGGGAAGCTGGTCGTCGTAAGTAGCGTCGAAGGAATCACCGACTAAGTCAAGGAAGTCACTTATAATTTACGCCAATTGGCCCACAATGGTTTATAACCGATGGCGCCAAATTGTTCGCTACAGAGTATCTGTAAGAGAGTACGTAGTGCAGAGGATCTATAAGAAGTTATGAGAGAGAAAAACAATAAATATACGAGAAAAATGCCATCTTCAAATCTACTAGGCTCCATAAAATTAACTCCACAATAAGTGTAACTGTAAACGTTTCTATGACAAACTCCCCTATGACTTGGGGAGATGGCTTTAAATAAATTTAAACCCTTCATAAAACGTAAACTCATTCGGAAATCCTAGTATAATGTAAAAGATTATTTGAACGATGATAATGTTTGGGAATAAATTGCTCTAAGCAAATCTGAATTATTGTGAAAATGGTGATTAAAAAAAATTACCCGACTGAGTTTGTTGCGGGCTCTTCTCAGTGCGGGGCGCGTCGGAAACCTTGTAAACTTAGTTTTTAAGTCGTAAATTTTATCATCAAATTATTAAATTATTAAAAAAAAATTATACACATGACGTTCATAAGTGCTTATAAAAAAGTCTATATGAATAAACGATTTTGAATTTGACTTGAGTTTGACTTCAAGTAGCAAGTTAATGTAATGGAATATACTACATATCTGCTTTTGTAGTTAGAAAGTCAACCTTGTCTGATTATTGAGTCACGCGTCGTATATGCCAGGCTTGCTCATGTCGACTTGCTCACTTATAAGCGTATGGTGAATGAAGCGTGCAAAGACGTTTCACGGTGGTTAATTCGCACAGACAACTCTCTCGTCTTCATAATTTATACAAGGCGGTGGGGAAATTTATACTGTCATGCCCCAAGGTATAATACTTTTCCCCGAAACGACGCCGCAAAATTACTCCGTGCTTTTGATATTTAAACTTTATTATTTCACGTTTTACATTAGAGAGCACACATTTCAATGATGCAATTTTCAAAAACAAAATATCTTTATTTATTTCTTACCTTTTTACTCAAACTGTAAGTACTCTACTGTAACGTATGTTCTATCATGCATTTACACATATTTAACATTTCCCACAAATGTTTACGAAGGAATAAACAACTATGTACTAATAATATTCATTTCAAACGATTTATAAGTGTTCCTTGATATCCTGATGTGAAAATAGAATATCAAAACGCGAGGGATGGTATTTTTTCTCTAGCCGCAATCAACGGACGGTTTCCCACGACCTAGATTACACGAGTGAAGACTTCACAGAACCCTAATTCGACGCTGATTCGCAGAATTAGGTCACCTTTCTGGTTACGGAATGGACCGTGCACAAATTGCTGGATCATTATCTTTGTGGAACTCAAAGGTTTTCCCTGGGCGTTCTAATATCGGTGATTTGATGTGACATGCAGCCCCGGCATGCGTCGCCACGCTATTTGATTACAGTGGGATATAACAATCACTAACAATGAATTTACTTGTGCATAGACAAAAACTAAATTGAAATGTCCAACTTTAATTAAATTAAATAAGCGCGTTTATTATTTTAATAAATACTTAAACGTCGTTAGTAACTAAAAAGAAACATATTGGCCGTGATTGTTTTGTCTGTATTGTCTTCTGATTAAGTTTCTTATAGCCTGAACGGTTAAATAGACTTTATTGACATATTGTCTAGAAACTGAAGAAATGTGTAGGACAACTTCGGTGTATAACTAGAATACTAATAAAGGCAATTATCAAAACCTTTGAAATATCTAAAGGAAGGGGAAGAATTTCTTAGCATTATTCGTAGCATGGGTGATGGCTCCATCGTGTTGAACAGGAAGGAAGCATAGCAGTGCCTGGGACTTGCTACCCAGGTGTTAAGACTCGTTTCCTCCCCTGCCTAGCTAAATCTGGTACGATTCCACAAGTGCGGCTTTATATGTCATTTTTAGGAAATAAATTGTGATAGATTTGACAAACCAAGGTCTTTTATTAGGTTGTAGAGGGTTTTTGCTGGTATACGGCTCGCACCACATATAAACTGGTTTTGTAACCGCTTCTGGTGTTAGGTCAAAGTACTTGTTCGTTTTTTCAAATGGTCCTCTGGGAGAGCAACAACTCTAGAACTATAAGCTAATTAAAAAGTTTTTTTCCAGTAAGCAAAGTAGTATTATATGAAACCACGCGAGGAACGGAATCAACTAGTACCGTAATATATTCAGCGAATTCCCCGCGTTTACACCCTCGAAGTTTCCGGAGCACGTTTACTCTACGTGCGAAGTGCACTGTGCTCACAGCTGCTCGTAACGTTTTCTGTTAGCCGAGCAGAAAGCGATGGCGGTCGGGCGAGATTGCCATCTTTAAAGCGGTCGCAATCTTTCCGTGCAATTTACAGGTTGCAGATTATTTAGAGAGATCTCATTGAAACCGGTCAAATGTTTTATAAATGAAACTTGAAAGCATAATAATTCTATTCACTAATATATAATATTTAACCACATTTAGGATTTTTAATTTACAGTCATTTTGAGAAATCTACCTGCTCGTTTGCCACTTGTAACGTTAAAAAAAATCTTAAAATTGTGCAGACTATTATTTTACGTTAATCTTTTAATTAGTGTTAATCCTTATTATTTTTTGTAAAATAGTTTATATACGAAATCGATCAATTACAATGACAGATAATTTCCTTTCTAAAATGTCAAACATTCCACGTTCCTGCTAGGAATATCGCCTTCTAACACTCGACGAAATTGAACTTCTGTCAAATTTACTTGTCAACGAGTCGTGCTTTTTCGTGCGTGCAGCGAGCGATCATCGATTTAAGAAACGCTATTACGTCAATAAACTACGTAATTAACAGTCATCTCTAGCTGAACATTACTCTGTACGACTGTATACTTGCCAACAGATGTTTGTTACGTTTTCTAGTGCCCAAATAGGGGCGTGTGGTGGTTAACCGAGGTCGCTACTCAAAGTGTTGCATGTAATCCGCCAGGACGGTTCGGGCGCTTTATGTTGAAACAAGTCTCGTTTTACCACATTGAAATGGATTTCCTCCATAAGATTCAAACCCCGCTGAGCTTCATGCGAACCATTTGATGGCTCAGTCACTCAGGTGAACCGCCTGTCCGTTTACCCCTTAAATATATTGGATCTGATATATGATAATCATATGTGACGAATTGGTAATTAAGCAGCTTGAGGGCTTTTCACAAAAATGCATACCTTTGTTCCTTTTGTGCACAAAATTCTTATTAAAAAAAATTAAACATATACATTTTTGCGAAAAGCTATTAAACTGCATAATTAATACGAAACAAATTTGTAGAAATAATAAACAATCAACCCTTTTAAAAAAAAAAAAAACTCTCTGACTATCATGGCGTCTTGTACGACGTAACATCTTGTCAAAGAAACAGCTGAATTTGTGTAATAAGTTTTTGTCATATATACTGCTAAGTCCTACAAAATTAAGATTTAATGTAAACATAAATTAACTACTATGTGAGATTAAGAGAAAGTTAACTAATTATTTACGGAACGCGTAAAACCCACCAACGAAAGTCCCGTCAAAATCGATCCAACCGTTTTAGATACTTGTAGCAGACAAAGAAAAAAAAAATTGTTCAATTATAGAAACCTTGTCCTGCCAATCATGAACTCAACAAATAAAGAGTTATCCTATTTTGGAGCAATTGCTGCAAAGTTATTTATATAGATAGAAGAGATGTGGAAGTAACTCTTGTCTATTATGTTTTCACACCCAAACCCTTACAGCGATTTTAAATATTAAAAACTTAATGCTGCATTACAAACTATTCAAACAGCTTTACTGTATGACTACATTTTAAATTGTTAACAATGTATTTAATTTTTTTGAAGATTCAACATTAAGTGATATACATACATATATATATGTATATATACTGTGTATATATTTTGCAAATGCCTCTATATTTCCTTAATCCGGCCGTATCGAAAAATTCGGATGTCTACTAACTATAGACTACCTCCTTGCCAAATTTTATCACGGATTTCGAGATTTTCTGATATTTATGATCTTTCGCGTTCATATATTTTACTAAAAAATTTTTTTTTATTTTTGCATAATTAAAACACAATTTTTCAAACATGCTTTGAAATTTGAGCATTATTATGACGACCTTCTTCGTGATAAATCGAACTTGTTCTACTGGTCGAGCAGCGGCCGGCAAAAGTTGTATGAAAATCCATATCTGTCGTGTTTAGCGACCAGGTAAACTACTATGTAAAATCATATTTGTTGTGTAATTTAAAAATGGAACGGTCTTCTACTCCGCAACATGGCGACCACACCTAAGTTTACGAGGGCGTAGTCGCGGGTAATAACTCGTAAAAATACATAAAGTTTGTATCTTTACGTTGTATGATTTAATCGTTAGCAGATGCATCTTCTTAGGGTCTTTTTATTTTGAACCGAATATAAAAACTACTTAATTTATTTAGGACATTAGTTGTACGCGGCTTCATCTTCTGTAGGTGTTCTTGAAAGCAAAGCAAATTATTCTTTAATAATAAAGAACATAACGTATCGTTAACCTTTACAAATAAAAAGCCTATTTTTAAATAATAAAAGTCTCGGTACGTAAAAGTTTTCTAGTATTTAAAAACACGAGCTGCAATTAACGTCAAATTAATAGAACAACTCGATTAAAATCTTTTCGTCACTCAAGAATCGATCATAGGACCCTTTCCCTTTCCCTTTCCCTTTCCCTTTCCCTTTCCCTTTCCCTTTCCCTTTCCCTTTCCCTTTCCCTTTCCTCTTTCCCTTTTCTCTTTCCCTTTCTTTATACTATACAATACAACCATACAACATAATATATGCCTGATATAGAAAAATTCTCAATGTTTTTTTTTGTTTGTTCCATAGTCCCACGAGAAACCCGTATGGATTCACTCTGTCCACCCGCAAGGTGACCCTTGGATTCTCAAACTATGTTCCTTTTTGCTAATTTTTATTTCTGTTTTAGAATGCCATACACTGAAGCGTGCATCCGTGAAATGATGCGATTTGAACCACTGGTCCCTCTTGGTGTCCCATCTTTATCGGTTGACCTGAGAACCTATTTGGTACCGAATTCCTTTCCGCTTTCTCCATAATCGCGATATCATCAATTCACATCACAGATCCTAATTTCTACAGCTGTTGGTCTTGTTATAGCTTAAAGCTGTAGTAATAAAGGAGCTGTTATAAACATTAAATTATTGACATTTTATTTATTTTCACGTACCAACAGCATTTAATAAATAAAAACTATTGCGCATTACAGCTTTTATTAAAACTTTTATGCACTTACGACGTTGAGAAAACAAGATCTCAATATTTGATATTTGAGTGTTTGATTGGCGCCCAATCGCACTTAAACTTTTTTTTTTACGTCGCTACAGTCATCCGACATACATCTTATTTCTTACTTTTTAATAACCCTTTATTACAATTCCTATACAGTTAACGTAAACACAAAACTAGAAAGGGAGGCCACGACCTCCTCAAGAATATTATATAATATTCAATACGTAACTAATTCACTAGAAACGAGCAGAGACACGGCCATGCCAACGTGAAGGTATGAAAGGGTGTAGTCGGTGTTTAATATTCCTCGTAATTATAACGCGTAATTAAAAAACGGAAACATTCGGCTATTAATTATTCAAGCAGCTCCTTGATACGATCAGTAAATTTTCGTCTATTTGCATGCGGTGCATTTAGAATAGTAAATTCATAGTGAAGTTCAGAATACAATATCGCGCACACATAGAAATAAATCATAATCATTTGTCTTTTGTAATTCAATACTACTGCAAACTCTTTCAGAAACTTTTACTGTAGATATTTTCTTAAGTTTATAATGGAATTATTATTATTTTTAACCTGTTTCAATAACAGTTTATACAGAGATTTATTCAAAGCACATTTGTATATGAATGAATAGTGCTGTTACGAGTATGTTAGTTTCTTACGTATCGTCGATTTTTATATGAACTAGTGAAAAAACACTAAGAAATAAAGAAAAAAATTTAAATTGTTATCTCGTTTTTTTAAACGACAGACAGACGTTGTAATATGATGTAGTTGTATATTATAGACTTAGTAATTCTAAATCAGGTGGGTGTAACAGGGTCCGCTACTAAGCAAACAGATTTCTCGTTACGTAGAGATTTTTGTTTGAAAGACTATTATGCTGGAACCAGATATAGCTCAATGTGTTTGTACATTTTCGTCCTTGAAGACTACAAAGTTCTACAAAACTTGTGCAGCTACTTTACAGCTATTATATTTACTCAGGTATAATACGATTAAATTGAGTGTATCTTCTAATGTACTTCACCGATATTCTAGCAGTTTGTTTCTTCAGACACATTAATATCCAAATTTTTTGACGATTTAAAAGTACTTGTAAACATCTATTTGGATAAAGCCTCTATTTTATCTTTGGAATTCATCTTAACTGTCCAAGAGGGACTCTTATTTAAGTAGAAGTAAAGTTCCGAGTCAAAATTAGTATCTTTTCTATTCAAATTTGTCATCTCTTCTACGGTGGAAGTTGTATTCTAACCCTCATAGTCTCAGCTTTGAGGTTAAAAATCTTACAACCATAATTATCTATAATAGTAGGCGAGGCAGCGATACTAAATTTGTAGTCACTATAGCGTTGT